>JADRCH010007391.1:1202540-1229619 GCA_019843965.1 Rhynchomys soricoides | reverse complement strand
CTCCTCCTCTTCCTCCTCCTCCTCCTCCTCCTCCTCTTCTTCTTCTCTCTCCTCCCCCCCCCCAGCTGCCTGCAGATCCAGATGTAGAACTCTTGGGGTCCTTCTCCAGCACCATGTCTGCTGGTGTGCTGTCATGATGATAACGGACTAGACTAAACCTCTGAACCTGTAAGGAAGTTTCGATGAAATGTTTTTCTTTATAAGAGTTCCTGTGGTCATGGTGTCCCTTCACAGCAATAGAAAACCCGAAGACAGTAGAGGAGAGAAAAACAAGAAAAGAGGAATGAGAAGGAAAGAGTCAGTAGAGTTGAACAGTAGATCTGGCTCAATGGACTGGGATGAGAAATACAGAGCACACTGATAGAGCCTAACTAGTAATATACAGACTAAAACAGGACCCTTATGAGAATAAAAGTAAAAAATTTATATATATATTTGTTTTTTCGAGACAGGGTTTCTTTGTGTAGCCCTGGCTGTCTGGCTGTCCTGGAACTCACTCTGTAGACCATGCTGGCCTCAAACTCAGAAATCCACCTGCCTCTGCCTCCTGAGTGCTGGGATTAAAGGCGTGCGCCACCACTGCCCAGCTAAATAAAAATATTTATTAAAGTATTAAAATGATAAAATATTAATAAGAAAAATAGGATAAAGTCCACTAAATTACAGTGATCACATTAGTTGGTAGTGTTTGGTGAGATGCATTTTGAATGCCCCCCCCCATGATGTTTCATGCAGCAAATTGTACTGATGAGGGCAGTGCCATTTGTCATTGCAATTCAAGCTTATGAGATCAGTTTTGGGTTATTTATTGCCCCAGTGCCATTGAATTGAGCTTTTGGCCCAGGTATGCTCAGTTGAGCAGCATAGTTCTCAGGTCCCTGGATGATACTCTGGGTCTGTGCTGTGTTAGGGAAAGGAGCATGGAAACCCTAGCTGACCTCAGTATAGTCTTAGCAGGGAGTCTCCATAGGTCTTGTAGTAGTATTTCACTTTGGCCATAGTTTCCATGGCCAGGATGGATTTCTGTGGTTACTTCCCCAGTGTATAGGGCCCTTGATTTCACTTACATCATGGATCTGTAGGAACTCTTTTCTTGGTATTTGATGGGGCCATATGGTACCCACTGATCTCAGGCAGTCTCCTTTCTGTGCTTCAAATCCTTTGGCTTCCAGGCCTTCCTGATAGTTATGTGTTCATTCTTTGTTCATTCAGCTGTGCTCCTTCAGGACCAGTGTGTTTGACAGGAGACGCTTCCCCGGGTCTCCATTGATGTCAGTGGAGCCCTTGGTGCTGATTTTCAGTCACTCATACTGGCTTCCCCAAGGAGATCTCTCAGCAGACAATTTTAAGAAAAAGAATGAATTTACAGAAAAATTGATCATATAATATATGTGTGCTGCACTACAGTTTTTAAACTGTCATTTACATCTTGCATTACTGTGGAGTATTTGTTGCTAGCATAGAACCAATACAGTGGTACCAGTATTGATCTAGCATTAATAGCTAAACTACTTGTATAGATTTGTGAGTACTGATAAACATATAGTGTTTATATACCATTCTAGTATCTTCCAGAATAGATACATACCTTAAAAATAATTCTGTCTCCCCCCCTCTTTATTTTCTTTCATTCTTCAACCCATGATAACATTAATCATTTTACTGTGTACTGTGAAAGTTCCAGGAAAAATGGTATTGCCTATCAGAAAGTCTATATGATATATAGCATATGGATATATGCACAAGTGTCTTGTATATACATCTTAGGATGAACACAAGGTAGAGTTATGAGGAAAATGGAGAGAGAAAGGGGTGTATGTCATGCATATACTGATACAATTTACAAGTTGTAGGAATCTGTAAATCTGTATTTAGGAAAGATTCTCTTATAACCATGTATATGATAACAATTGTAGACTTGATTGTCTTTTCATTAGCTTCCTTAGAAAAACAATGTAACATTTGCTCTTCATATCCTTTTGACTGTTCTTCTGTGTTCTTGTTTTTAGGATGGCTAGAGTCTTTAAGGCAGCAGGGAAGGAGGTCAGTGGTAGACTGAGGAAGTAGGGAGTGGGGATGGCCTGAGGATGATGGATGTAGGTTTTAGGTAGTCTGTGTAATCCCCTGGAGTTCCCAAAGCAGGCAAAGCAAGCCCCCTTTGCAATTAGACAGTTGCTTAGAGATCTTCATGGAATGGAGGCCCAGGAAGCCTATAGATTCTTCTGTCATGTATGGGGTTCTCAGTATAGGCAGAAGGAGTCCTCATAAGATGTTGAGGGGCTGCCCCAGCCTGCAGTCTCCTCCTAACTCAAATTCTCTTCTACCTTTACCACTGCTGTCACAGCCTTTGACCTTGAATGGTTTCTCAATCTAGACAATGATCTCTTCTGGAGGAAGGCTGTTTTGACCAGCCCCAGGCAATCCTAAATGTCCAATGCCTTTTCCTCTTCCTCTTTCTTTACGGTTGACTCAAACTGGAATTTATTGTGTCTGGGCCATCGAATCCTTGGCTTCCAGCAGTGGTTGCTAAGGGCTCTGCTAAAAGGTACTGAAGTACTAGTCTGAGTTATCTTATTGTTATGTCTAAGATATTTGGGCATCTGGGTGGGTGAGGTCTTCCCACATCTCCTGTTGCATGTGTATCATGTATGTATTTGTGTAAGTTACCTGAGACTTCTCCATGCTGGTCACATGCTTGTTTCAACAGGCCTGGTCTGTTCTTAATCTCTTTGCTTGATGAATTTTGCCATAATGTGGTCAGTTCACTGGTTTTACAGCTCCAGTAGTTGATGGGGTCGAAGAAGTCTGTAGTGTGTACCAGGATCGGGATATGTTCTACATAGCTGTCCAGCAAGAAAAGCCCTGGGCTGGTCATTTTCTTAGTCTCCACTATGGTCTTTATGTCTTTGTATTTTTCATCTTTATTTTTTATTGTTTTTGTGGTCTTTTGCCTACATGTATGCCTGTGTTACATTGTTCCTGGTGCCTGCAGAGGGTGGAGGAGGGCATCGGACCTCCTGGAATTGGAGTTACAGATAGTTGTGAGCCACCATGTGGTTGCTGGGAATTGAACCCAGGTTCTCTGGAAGAGCAGCCAGTGCTCTTAACTGCTGAGCCATCTCTCCTGCCATCTTTATGGTTTAAAGGAAGGCAGTTAAACAGCTTCTCTCGGAACTTCAGTGATTTGGGTGGTGGCCTCTAACAGCCTTTGCTTTTTATGTGTTTTCATCATTTCTGAAAACTGATCCTGCTTTGATTCTGTATTCTTATGGAATGAAAAGAAATAAGTAATTCTCTATTCTTACAGAATGAAAAGAAATGCTCCATTAGCATTAATAATATACAGCTGTGCATGATGGTTAATCTTGTAGCTGCAGTGGAAAAATTTGTACCAAATTATGTAACTGTGACCAAATCTTGACAGACAGTCCATTTTATACACAACTCCATCCCTGGAAATGGTCGCCTATTTTTTCTCTTGGAGATTGTACCTTTAATTAAACCTATACATGATTTTTTAAATTTTTTATTTCAGAGAGAGCACTAAGAACATCTAGGCATGAAATGTGCTGCTCTCTGAGCTTGCTCACTGTTAAATTTTAAGGTTATTGGGTTATCTTGATTGACAATCATCTGTTGTATTGCTGTTTTTTGGTTTTTGTACAAGGAGTGCCATTCTAGAATTCTACATGCACTAAATGAAAGGGATTTTTAAGGTAGAATGATATTTTTCTTTAATTTTGAGAATTTCATGCATACTTATGAGAAAATATGATCATATTCCCCTTCATTTTTTCCCTACAACTTCCCCACATTATAAACCACTAAGGCTAGTTAGTGTTGGCATATGGATATGGATATATATGGAGCATGGCAAACCTACCAGTGGCCGCATCCTAACAAAAGAATGAGTCTCTCTCCGTCAGCGACTGGCCACTGCCAATAGCCCCTTACTCTGCATGAGGACTGGGGAACCTCCACTGCATATGTTCAGGAAGTTTGCCTGGTTTGATCTTGTATAGGCCTTGGGTAGGTAATCACAGCTGCTGTGACTGCCAAGACAGCATATCCTGTCACCCTTCCCTTATCCTCTGGCGCTTGCATTCTTTCCGCTTCTGCTTCTGTGATGTTCCCTGAGGCTTCTTGTGTTAGGGTTAATTACATGGCTGGCTTAGGGCTGAGCATTCGGTCTCTTAGTAATTGGAATCTTCACATTTTCAGCTGAAGGTGATATTTATTTAAAAGGGTATCACCTTTATTTCGAGAAGACAGTAATATTCAGACTAGAAATATTGTGAATGAGGCAGTGGTGGTGGTGCACTCCTTTAATCCCAGCAAAGGCAGGTAGATCTCTGGGTTCAAGGCCAGCCTGGGGTACAGAGCCAGTTCCAGGATAGCCAGGGCTATACAGAGAAACCCTGTCTCAAAAATGAAAAGAACCTCCCTCCCTCCAATCCTCCCCAAAAGCAAAACAAGCAAGTGAAGGTGACTTCTAAGTTTTTGCCTTGAACAATGGAGTAGAGAATGGTGCAAGGTACCAAATGAACAACTCTTCCTGTATGGTTATAGTGTCTGAGTGCACACATTTTGTTGCACAGTATATATTTGTCTGGAATGTTTAGCTAGATGGCTCCTTCCCACTAAATCAGTCACCATTCCAAGAACACAGAGTTCTTTGCAGTACCCTTATAAATTTCGTGCTAAATACATCCTTTCTGGACTCAGAATATGTAGGTTAGTCTGGTTTGCCGATATTTTATTGTAGTAAAGAAAGTGAGAGTACAGAAATTACACATGCGCTGCTGTATTGAATTTCCTAGGCTGAACATGCATCCATAAACCACATCAAAGAAAACAGAAGATGACTTGCCTGTCAAAAGTCCCCACTACCCTCTATTAGCTTCTGTATCCCAAAGGAAACCACTATGCAGATTTTTAGCATCATGTATTAGTACTGTCTGCTTATATATATCATCATAAATATATATCATATATCATCATATATATATCATAAATGGAACCATATGGTATATACTAATTTGTATTTAGCTTATTTTTCTCAGCTTTATATGATTTATTGCCGATGTTGTATGCAGCAGTGGGTTGCTTTTTTTTTTACATTGGTTTATACTATTGCATTATATTTAATTTCATATTATCATAAATTTCCATTGCACATGTTTACCATAATTTAGTTGTTATTGTACATTTCATGGATATGTGAGCTATGTGCAGTTTTGGTTATTAATGATGCTGTATGATTTTATATTTTAATAGATAATTTTTTGTTGCAAGCACATTTATTTCTCTTGGGTATATATAACAGAATTGAATTGTGTTACAGGTTACTCATGTGTTTAGTCAGTGCTGCCATACACATCTCTCGTGTGGCTTTATTCATTCTCCTTTTTCCCTATGTGAAAAACTATTTCTCTCATTTCCATTATTGGCAGTTAAGTGGCAGAGATTGCAGAATTCTGTTTCATGCTCAGAAATACAAAGTTTTGAAATATTATTTAATAGCTGAGTGAGTGTACTGGCTGGTTTTGTGTTAACTTGACACAAGCTAGAGCCATTAGAGAGGAAGGAGTTTCAGTTGAGGAAATGCCTCCATGAGATCCAGCTGGAAGGCTTTTTCCCAATTAGTGATCAAGGGGGGAGGGCCTCTTGTGGGTGGTGTTACCCTTGGACTGGTGGTCCTAGGTTCTATAAGAAAGCAAGCTGAGCAAGCAAGCCATGGGAAGCAAGCCAGTAAGCAGCATCCTACCACAGTCTCCTACCTTCAGGATCCTGCCCTCTTTGACTTCCTGTCCTGACTTCCTTAAATGATGGACGTTTAAGCCAAATAAACCCTTTCTTCTCCAACTTGATTTTTGGTCATGGTGTTTCATCAGAGCAGTAAAAACCCTAACCTAAGACAGTGAAGTAAGTAAAATGTCTTCTAATGAAAGTGGAATCCAACATAATAAATGCACCTGAACTTATGATCACTCCATCTTGGCACTGCTTTTGGCCAAGTGACTATTGTGTACATGTTCAGGGAAGTCCTCAGTGTACACTTTTGTGGCCTTATTCAGGACATTAAGAATTGGGTTATCGATGTCCCATAGATCTATTCAGAAGAATATGGAGTCAAATAATGGAGCCTAGTAAGACTTCAAAGCAGGAGTAGTCATTAGAATAAATCCAAATAATAGAGCCTCACATAAAACACATGAATTTAAGAATGTTGCATTTTGATTGTCATCAGTGAAAATGCTGGAGCAAGGACCTATATAGAATGTCTCTAATATATGTAATGACAATACTGGACTAAAAAGTCATGATAGATGTTTTTAGTATACTAGGAATTAGCCCGAGGTTTGCAAAAATCCATGGGACATTTATTAAGAGAAACGTCTTTTGGTAAGAGCAGTGAGTTTATAATTATAATTCGTCTCATTCGCATTTCTCTTCTCCAGCTGCTTTCAGTGAAAGCAGAAATCTGGCAGCCACTAGCAAGGGAAGAATAGGCTTGTCAGTTCTCTAAAGTCCCATTTCCAGAAAATTGTCATTATTTAACTTTTGTGGCAGCCCTTTGGAATGCCTCATGTGCAAATGTGTCTTTTATTGGTCTGACTGAGATCTTCTTCATGTTTAATACTCTATACCCAGGGAAATTTGTCAGGAGAACTAGAGAAAGATTTATCACGGACACCCAAGGTAATATATTCAGTATTCAATTAAAGAATACTTTAACAAAAAATACTTAAGAAGACAATTTGGGGAAAGTGATGTCTACAGGAATACTGATGAGCATGCAATCCATACAATCCATTTACACAACAAAAGATGAGGTAGGGAATTGGGATTTATAAGAATAAAGTATTTGTAAATTAGTGAATGTATTAAAAAATCAATAAAAGAAACAAAGGAATTAAGATGGTATGTTGCAAGATATTTAAAAGAAATGAAGTCAGTAATAGAAGAACAAAAAGACTTACAGTGTTAGAAATTACATGATCTCCTCTGAAAAGGGTTTTGACAAAAATCAACATCCATCATGAAGAGACTTAAGACTAGAAGGAACGTAACTTAACACAACAAAGGCTGTATATGACAGACCTTCCTATATACTAATAACAGACATGCTGAAAAGATCCCAGAAAAATCATCCTATTTATAATTGCCTAAAGCAAATATATATAGCAAAAGAAAAAAAAAAAAAAAAAAAAAGGAATAGCCCTTAATCCGAAATGAAAGACCTCTACAATGGAACATTTAAAACCTTAAGGAAAGAAATTGAAGAAGACACTAGAACAATGGTTCTCAACCTTCTTAATGCTGCTCCTCATGTTGTGGTGACTCCCCCACACACACCATAAAATTATTTTGTTGCTACTTCATAACTGTAATGTTACTACTGTTACGAATTGTTATATAAATGCCTGATATACAGGATATCTAATATGTGACTCCCAAAGGGTTGTGACTTACAGGTTGGGAACTGCTTCACCAGAAGATGAAAATATATAAGAACTATTAATACTTTGAAAATGGCAGTACTGCCAATGGTCATCTACATATTCAAAGCACTCCCTGTCAAAGTTCCAATAGTAGTCTTCATAGAAATAAATAAAGCAAGCTTAAAATTCACATGGAAGACAAAGGGATCCATAACAATAAATTATAATTCTTAGAATATTGTGATACCTTATTTCAAGTTGTATTATAAAAATGAGATAATAAACTGGCATGGTGCTAGCACAAAACCACACATTGTCAATGAGGCCTAATGAGCCCTTCATTCAAGGTTTCATCATATGTCTTTGACACAGTTTTGAAATATATATTACTATGATCTGCAGGTATTATGTAGTGCAATATAGTCCTAATATTTTAATAATCTTTATTTAATTAAATATAACTATATAATTCTCTCTACTGTTACATGTCCATAAGTGAATAAGTAATAAATGCAATCTGCTGTGTTTGGTTAGTGTTGCTTCATATACATATATATCATTTCAGTGCTGAGTACTTGGAGTTGGATAAACAATTAAGGTGCTTAACCCTGGGGAAGACTAATGCTCCCTCTCTTAGTAGTCTTTAATTGCCTGTACCTCTTCATGTGGGGATGGAGAAACTGCAATTTCCTTCATCCACATTGGCATGTCAGTTGATGCTCTTACTTAAGCAAACATATTGTTGAGATTCCATGGGTGTAGCTTCCCTTTCATGTCTAGAGAACACAGTCTTGCAGCAGACACCCTAGTCCTCTGACTCTTACCTTCTTTCTTCCCCTTCCTCCTAAATGTTAGCAGAGCCATAGGTGTAAGAGTGTAGGAGTTTTGTTGTTGTCGATAACATATGTTGATGATGTAATAAGTGGAGCTGGGCGCTCCACACTCACTTGTTCACTGCATTTGGACTAGTTATGGTTTTCTGTGGTCTCCAACTGCTACAAACATAAGCTTCTTTTCTGAGGGCTGAGAGCTATACTTACGCTTTTAAGGACAAGTATTTAGAATGTAGTTACAAATTATACTGATTTCAGGAAAGTGACTCTCAGGAAAGTAGGCTCTCCTCTGAGATCCATGCCCTCAATTGTCCTGAGCTGTTGGCTAGTTTTCCAGTTTTAGATATGATTTCCCTCCTGTGAGTGGGCCTCACCTGCTCATTCTGGGGATGGAGAAACTGCCATTTCCCTTATCCACATTGATGCTCTTACCTAAGCAGGCATATTGTTGAGATATGCCTCAGACAACTATTGGAAACTGCCAAGATGCAAGGGCCACTCTTGCACTCCTTCAGGACATCTTGCCATATCGATCATTGTTGTGGCTCATAGCTCATATTGATTACTTTTCCTCCCTTGGCATCTCCAATCACTTGTCCTCAGGGAGGATGTTATTGGGTCAGGTCCACCTAGTTTACTTCATGTCATGTGCCCAAAGTGTGTGGTTTCTTCAGCAATATGGACTTACCTTCAACTTCTGGGAGACAAGTGATGGCAATAGCAATAGTCTCTATTGTTTTAGGAGTCTCTTCATTTCCCTTGTCCAACAACTTGAAATGTTTTCTGTGCCTGGCAACTGGGGTTTTGTTAGTCTGTAGCTCTTGAGGAGTCTGTTGATTCTGAAAATGGTACAACTGTATTCGAAAACTCTCTCTCTCTCTCTCCCTCTCTCTCTTTCTCCATGTAATTATATTTATTATATGTAATTACAGATGAACTTAATATGACTTATTAAGGCATTTTCAAACATCCTTAGTGTTATTTATTCTTCCTAGCTTTCCTTCTGTATTAATCTTCCACCCTGTCCCTAGCTAAAATTTCCTCCTATGTTTCCTCATGTCCTCAGAAGATCGCTTGCATCCTGCTATCCCCCTCCCTAGCCTGCCCCACAGTCTCTTTTTTCTTTCCTGGTTTATGTGGGTACTCTAGGTTATATATGGAAAGTTTTTCTTTTTCCTTTAAATATGACAGATAGTTATGCTGGGTATTGTAGCCTAGATTGTTACCTCTGGTCTTTTTTGTTTGTGTTGTTTTTTTGAGACAGGGTCTTTTTCTATAGCTCTAGCTGTCCTGGAACTTGCTATTCTGGAGGCCAAGTCACCTAATAGTGACTATCTATAATCAATGAGTATAATCCCTATCTCCTTTCTGCAGTTAGTCCTTACAGCCATGTAATCACTGGGTTTGTAAGACCATTTGAAAAGTTTAATGAGTGTAAGAAGATTCATATACATGGTAGTATTTATATTTATATCTTGACTTTTGTTTACTTAGTTTTGCTTTCTGCAGTGATTTCTTGAGTGTGTGTATATACATATGTGTTGAGTGTGCCAACAATATTTAATAGTATGAAAAATGCTCATTAAAAATAACCCATCTGTGTGCTAACGTCATCTCAAGTGTCATCAGTGATATATGTGTCCGACTTTGGCAATACTTATGACATAGCAATTTTTATTCCTTGATTAATTAATATAAGATCATTTATTTTTTATGTCTATTTTGTCTTAAGTAGTGTTAGTGCTAGGCATATAGTGTCCAGAAATCATCTCTCTTATGGAGATTATGTAATGTGAGTGAATAGTATCATATATGATATGATACTATTTTACACACACACACACACACACACACACACACAAAATCAGGGTGGTAGGTTTAAAAGTAATGACAATGGAGAGCAATCCCTTAGCTATGATGGCTATGTAAAACTGAGATGAGGCTATTCTAAGAACAGACAAGTAGAAATGAAAGACTGATATGTGACAGAGACCCAACAGACCCAAGTAACTGGAGCACAGTGAAGGAACGTATTAAAGGTAGGAGGAATTAATTGAGGAGATAGTGGGATACATCATTACTCTCACTTGACCAAGGGTATAACGTAAAGTATTACCATTCTTTTTATCTTTTCTTCTTTCCATAATGTGTGTGTGCACACACAGGTACATGTAGAGGTCATAGATTGACGTCAGGAATCTTCCTTTATTGTTCTTTCTCTTTAGTCTTTGAGGTAGGACCTCAAAGATACCTAGAGTTTGCTGTTGAGTCTAATTACGCTAGCAGTTTTGACTCCTAGCACCTGAATGGCATCGCAGAACTGTCTATAACCCCAATTCCAGGAAATCTGGTGCCCTCTTCTCAATTCTGTGGGCACCAGGCCACCAGGCACTTGTGCACATGCACACATGCAGGCAAAACACTTGTGCATATAAAACAAATGAATCTTTCCGGAGGGAAATGAAGGAGCAGTGGATTTAGGGGAGAGGGGAGGTGGGCATGGGCAGAGTGCAGGGAGAGGAAACCGATTAGGATATATTGTGTGAGAGGAAAGCAAAAGGCAACAAAAAGTAAAATTTGTATGAATATGTATTTTTGTATATACATGTCTTTAGATGTGTGTATTTGTAGATCATAAAACAAGGACAAAGATCATGCAAGGAAGGACAAGGGTAAGAATACAGTAATGGAATACATGTCATAGGACAGAAGATGGAGGGAACTAACCGAAGAAAGTAGACCAGCCAGGGGATGTGAGTGAGGAGCACAGGGGAGGACGGGAGGGAAGGAGAATGAATAAGAAGAAAATATGATAACACATGCACATTGTGGATGAAGATCACATGATAAATCCCAATGCTAACCTAAAAAACACCCCTAGCTCTGTCGTCTTAATCTGTGCACATAACAAGACAATGTTGTTAATTATTAAAAGTTGCAAGAGAGGGCTGTCAAGTTATTTATAAAGGTAAACTTATCAGAATCGTATCAGACTACTCAGCAGAAAGCCTAAGGGCCAAGAAAGCATGGTATGTATTTCAAGCCTGAGTGCATCTAACTGCTAATTATGATTACTGGGTCCAGCAGATAGGACCCGTTAAAATGAATAGAGAAGCAAAGACTCTCCACGATAAGCACAAGCTAGACCAATTTATGAGCACCAAAGCAGTACTTCAAAAGATAACTGTAAAAAAAGTCATATGGACAAAACAGGAAGTTTACAACCACGGAAGGAACAATGCTCAATGAAATATTTGCAAACCGAATTCAGCAACCCATTAAAAAGATCATATACCATCATTAACATAGTTTCACTCCAGGGTTGCAAGGCTAGTTCAAAATGTGGCTAGCAATAAACATTGTTTAGCACATAACCATGGACTATACAAAGCCCATATTATTTTCGTAGATGCAAAAAATGAATTTGAGAAAATTCAATATCCCTTCATGATAAAAGGCCTGAAGAATTTAAGAAAATAGTCATACCCAATATAATAAAGGCTATCTACTGCAAACCTATAGCAGACACCATGATGAACGGGATAAAGAAAGACCGTCTTCCGGCATCCTGAACAAAGTGTGTCCACTCTCACTACTTGTACTCAGACTAGTGCTTGGAACCTTAGCTAGAACAACAAGGCAAGGAAAATGACAGAAAAGGCATACAACTAGAAAAGGAAGAATCCATTTTAATGCCCTAAGGAATACCCACAGAATCTCGTAGACCTGATAATCATATTCAACAAAATGTGAATTTGATCTGGTTGTTTGTCTTCTTGATGTTTAATTTTTTTTTTCTCTTTTTTGGACACAGAGTCTTTCTATGTAACTCTGGCTGTCACAGAAGTGTATATGTAAGTCAGACTGGCCTCCAACTCAAAAAGATCCACCTACTTCTGCTTTCCAAGTACTGGGATTAAAGTTTCTTGAATCCTTTGTATATTCTAGACACTAATCCTTTGTTGTGTGTAAAGCTGGCAAAACATTTCTCCTATTTTGTAGGCTGCCTCTTAACTTGAGTGACAATTTCCTTTGCTACTGTACAGAAACCCTTTAATTTCATGAGGTCCCATTTGTTGATTATTCACATTATTTCCTGAGTGATCAGAATCCTATTCAGAAAGTCCTTACCTGCACCTATCTCTTGAAATATGCTGTATTGTTTCCTCTGGCAATTTCAGAGTTTAGGGTCTTATAGAAAGTTCCCCAGTCCACTTAGTATTGCTATTTTGTGGAGGATGAGAGATAAAGATCTAGATAAAGATCTAATGTCATTCTTCTATGTGCAGATACCCACGTTTCCCAGAACTTGTTGATGATGACGTATTTCCTCCAATATGTATGTTTTACATCTTTGTCAAAAAATTGGTGGCAGTAGTTGCCTGGCCTTTTATTTGAGTCTCTTATGTTGTTTTATTGCCTTGCACCTGTTTTTTTTTTTTTTTTTTTTTTTTTTTACAGTACCATGCTGTTTTTATTAAAATGAACCTGCAGTGTAACTTGAAATCATGAATGGTGGTATCTCTAGTGGTGTTTTTATTGTTCAGGATTATTTTGGCTGTCTGAAGTCTTTAGTGCTTCTGCATCAATTTTATTATTTTCTCTCTGTTTCTATGAAGAATTTCACTGAATTTTTATTAGAGTTGCATCAGATCTGTACATTGCTTTTGGTAGGGTGTCCCTTTTCAAAATTTTGATTTTTTTTTTTTTTTTTGTAGTCCAGGAATGTGGAAAGTCTTTCTGGTTTTTTTTTTTTTTGTTTTGTTTTGTTTGGTATATTTCTCAATTTCTTTCTTTAGTCTTTTAAAGTTTTCATTGTAGAGGTCTTTTACTTCCTCGGTTAGTTTTACTCTGGGGTATTTTGTTTTTGCTATTGCAAATAGAAGTTTCCCTGATTTTTTTCTCAGTCTGATTGTTATTGGTATATAGGAAGAATACTGATTTTTATGACAGTTTTGTATCCTGCCACGTTGCTGGAAGTGTGTATTAAATCTAAGAGTTTTCTGTTGGAGTCTTTATTGTCTTTTATATATAAGGTCATGCCATTTGCAAACAACGATACCCTTTTTCCTTTTCCTACTCGGAGTTCTTTACTTTACTTCTGTTGTCTTACTGTTATTGTTAAGGCTTAGAGAGCTATAGTAAATACAGGCACAGAAAATGGAATGCTTTTCTTGTTCCCTATTTTAGTGGGAATTATTTGAGTTTTCCCATTTAGTATAATCTTAACTATAGGTTTATTGCTTACATCATTTTGCATGGTGATGTATGTTTTTTCTATTCTGAAGTTCTTTGGGATGAAGGGATATATTGGATTTGGTCAGAATCCTTTCCTTGTGCCTATTGAGATGACCATTGGTATTTCTGTTGTTGAGTACCTTTATGTAATTTATAAAATTTATTGATCATGTTTCACCATTTGCTCGCCAAGTGTGCACAGCTGGCCTCGTGGGCTGGGGCCTACCATGACTCAGCCTGGAGCATGGTGCATGTTCCCACCTCTCTGATAGCTCCTCTCCCTCCTCCTTTCACTCCTCCCATCCCTCGTGTCCCACTTGTGGCTTCTCAGCAAGAGGGAGTACAAGTCTCTGCTTCTCCAATGTCTATTTCACTGTTCCTTCATCTCTGGAATGAACACAACTTTATCATGGTAAATGATCTATTTGATGTGTTCTTGAATTTAGTTTGCAAGTATTTTGTTGAGAATTTTTGCATAAGGAAAAAATTAGAAAAAAAACTTTAATTTCCATTCCTTTTGTTTTTGTTTTTATTTTGATATTGTGTCTTTACCTGGTTTTGGTATCAGATAATACTGCTTTCAATTTTGAAAGTTTGGTAATGCTTCTTTTCCACTTTTTGGGAATACTTTAAAAAGCATTGATGTTAGTTTTTTTAATGTCTGATAAAATTGGGAGCTTTTGATTAATGTTTATGTCTCACAGCTTGTTACGAAATGTTTATATTTTCATCTCATCTTGACATAATTTTAGTAGGTCATATGCATTTAGAAAAGTATCCATTTGTTTTAGATTTTTCAATTTAATAGAATATATATTTTTGATGTAAGACCTAATGATCTTCTGGGTTTTAATGGTATCTGCTGTAATGGCTCCATTTTCATTTCTAATTTTGATCTTTCCTCTCTTTTGGTTAGCTAAGGGTTTCTCAATCTTGTTTCTTTTTTGAAAGAATCAACTATTTATTTCATTGATTCCTTGTACTGATTTTCTTTTCTGTTTTTATTTCATTAATTTCTGCCCTGATGTTGGACTGCTTTTCATCTCATGTTTGGAATTTGTCTGTTCTTCTTTTTTCAGAGCCTAAACATATCATTATGTGGTTTGAGATCTATCCAATTTCTTAATGTAGGTTCTTAGAGACACAAACATCCCTATGCTTTCATTGTATCCCATGCATTTTAATATGCTGTGTTTCCGTTTTCATTTCATTCCAAGAACTTTCATTTTCTTTTTGACTCCTTCCATAGTGTGCTATTTCATTGCCACATGTTTCTGTATGTTCAAGGATTTCTTTCACTATTGATTTGTAGTCACATTATGATCTGCTAGAATGCAACAAATTATCTCAATTTTCCTGTGTGTTTGTTGACACTTGTTTTGTGCCCTAATATGCAATCTATTTTAGAAAAAGTTTCACCAACTGCTGAGAAAATACATATGCATCCTGTGGTGTTCGGATGGAATGTTCTGTAGATGTCTCTTAGGTCCGTTTGATACAGGACACCAATTAATTTGCATATTTCTCATTTACTTTTTGTTGGAAAGACATCTCAGTTGGTAAGAGTGGGGTATTGAAGTTACTCACTACTGTTGTGCTATGACCTTACATCTAATAATATTTTTATGGAATTGAGTGCATCTGTATTCGCAGCATATGTTTAGATTGTAAAATACTGTTGATGGGTTGTACCTTTAAACTCTGTTAAGTGACTTTATCTTTTCTCACTAGTTTTGTTTTCATGTATGTTTTGTCAGATATTAGTGGAGCAATGCCTGCTTGTTTCCTAGTTCCTTTTTCCTGGAACACCTTTTCTCATCCCTTTGTCCTAAGGCAGTATCAATCTTTTGTGGTGACAAACATGTTTGGGGACCAGCAAATAGATGATTGCTTGTTTTTCTGTAGTCTGCTTTTCTGTGTTTTTTTGACTGAGGAATTGAGACCATTAATGTTAAGAATTATCGTTGAGAACTGTGTCCCAATTCCTGGGGTTTGTTTTGTTGATTCTGTGGTGTTCTTGCCCCTCTTCCTTCCATGCTTGACTGTTCTTCCAGCCTGGTTTACTCTTTCCTGTGGCCTCAGTGATGGAAATGTTTTTCTCTTCTGTTTGAAGAATCCCTTCAGATATCTTTTGTACAGCCGGGTTAGCAGTTATAAATTCTTTCAGTCTATTTTTATCATGCAGAGTTTTTATTTTTCCTTCAATTGTGACAGACAGCTTCACTGATTTTTGAGTATTGTACTCTCCGTTGGCACTCTCCTTTAAAGTTTCAGTTGAATAATCCACTGTAATCTGAAAATTCCTTTATATGTGAGCTGTTTCTCTCTTATTTTATTTGTTCTGTATTGTTAGTATTTTAATTATACCACGACAAGTGGAGGTTCTTCCCTCATCTTGCTCGTTTGGTGCCCGAGATGCTTTCTGTATCTGGATTAACATCTCTTGTCCTATCTTTGGGACATTTTCAGTTCTGATTATATTCTTTTTATTAATATTTTAATTTTTTTCTTTCACATTTTTTATTAACTTTTGGAGAATTTTGTACATTGTACTTTCATATGTTCATTCCCCTTCCTCCCCAACTCCTTTCAGATTCATACCCCCTTCTCAACCTACCCAACTTTGTCTTGTCTTAAAAATAACCTATCAAGTTCATTTTGTCCTGTCCATATATGTGTAGCCTTCCACCGAAGTGTGATCTATCCATAAGAGGCTACATTCTTAACGAAAACTGACTTTCCTTCTCCTGGCAACTATTAACTGACAGAGGATCCTCACTGAGGTTCGAGACTTCATGTCCTCCTCCCCTTTCCAGGCCGGGATTTTGTCTGGCTTGGACTTTCATAGGACTTGTGTATGCTGTCAAAACTACGATAAGTTCATATGTGCAATTGCTTGGGCGTGTCCAAAAACCACTGTTTGCTTGTAGTCATCCACCTGTGGCTCTTATATTCTATTTGCCCCCTCTTCTAAAATGATCTAGTAGACTTGGGAGAAGGGCCTAGAGTAAAGATGCCCCCTTTGGTGCTACGTGTTCTCTTATTCTCTACACCATGACTTAGTATGAATCTCTGTTACTCAGCATCTTCTACAAGAAAAAGCTTTTTAAATGAATGTTGACCTGGAACTGGAGTTATAGATGGTTGTGAGCCACTACGAAGATGCTGGGAATCAAACCTGGGTCCTCTGGAAGAGCAGCCATTGCTCTTAACTGCAATCTCCAAACAAGTCTTAAGAACACTGAGAAGATGGGCGTTCACAGTAGTGGAAGGAGATGTTTTAGAGGCTTGCTAAAGGAAAGTGACTTCTACTTTGAATATCTTTTGTGACAACAACTCTTTTAAAAATGAAAGGATAGATGAACTTTCTACAAATGATATATTTTTCTTAACCCTAGTAAAGTAATATTAATATTAATTATAACTGTCTCTACTTATTCAGGGTAGGATCAACTAATATTAAATGGAGGATTTCTATATAATTAAACAGCAGACCACCATGAAAACTCAAATTGAAACTTTTAATAAAACTTTTAATAAGTAAAAAAAAAATAAATGAATGTTGAAAAATTCATCTATCTATGAGTATAATAATGTTAAGTCATTAGGAGTTGGCTTAATACTGTACCCATTTAGCAGAGTAACAGTAGTACTTTCTCCTCTTAGAGCTTATGACCTGACCATGGGTTCTTGGCCCTGTTAATAGTGCCAAGTATGGGATTCATCTTTTGGAGTTGGACTTAAACTCAAACAGAAAGTAGTTGTTTACTTCTACAATCTTTGTGCCACATGTGCACCAGTGAGCATGCTTTGCCAGGGCAGAAATTATTGTTGCTCACAGGATTCACAGCAAGGTATAAGATTGGTTATTACTTTTCAACTCTGACAACATGTATAGCACTTTTCAGTACTATGAAAGTTAGCCAGTAGAGAAGAACCTTCTATTTGAATGTCAGCTTGACTTCTTTCTGTTCTACGATTCAAGTATGTGGTGTCTTCAGCAATCGGGTCTTAACATTGGCAAGAGCCTGTAATGTTTAAGGGTGCCTGGGACCTTACTGTTAATGATTCTAAAAGAAGGAACCCATCCTTGCCACTGGGAATTTTATTTGTTTGCCTATGGTATCTAGTAGGGGCATTGTTAACCCCACTGCAGTGCAACTTCATTTTAACTCCTTTTACAGTAGGTTTTCATAGGACTTTTTCAGAGTATTTTTAGGATTTAACTCTCTCTTCCTTATTTCTTCCTCTATCCTGCCCTCCTAGCAACCACCCTATTTAATATTTCTTGTTCTGCTCTTTTCTGGATGACCACCTGTGTTTGTTGCATATATGTTTAGGATTGTGATATCCTGTTGGTGGGGTTTTCTCTTGCTGGTATGGATGTGGGGAAAGATGAGAACTTCTTCAGTGCTGGTTAGCCACATGGAAATCAATGTGGGGGTTCTTCCAAAATCTAGAAATAAATCTACCACGTAATCCACTTCTATTACTCTTGGGCACATACGCCAAAGACTCTGCAGCTTACTATAGGGATACCTTTTTATTCATAACAGTCAAGAATAGAAACAGCCTAGATTTTCATTAACTGATGAATGAATAATAATAAAAATGTAGTATGTTAGCCAGGCCGTGGTGGCACATGCCTTTAATCCCAGCACTTGGAAGGCAGAGACAGGCAGATTTCTGAGTTCGAGGCCAGCCTGGTCTACAGAGTGAGTTTCAGGACAGCCAGGGCTACACAGAGAAACCCTGACTCGAACCCCACCCCCACCAAAATGTAGTGTGTTTGCAGAGTGGAAATTTACTCTGCTTTTACAAAAAAGAAAACACAAAGTTGTGAAATTCAAAGGTCAGTGGTGAAACTAGAAAAAGTAAATGTGAGTGCCATAACCCAGACCCAGAAAGACAAATGTCACATGGTTTCTCTCATTTATGGATGTTAGCTTTGCTCTGTGTGCTTCATTTGGAATACCCATAGGAATCAGAAAAGTCAGTAAGGAAGTGTGGGGATAGCTTTCAAGGGAACGGATATAGAACTCAGTGGTATAAAGAGTTAAGGAGATATAGAATATGGAATAGAGAGTATTAAATTAGAGTTGGGATGGGAGGGCAAATATAAGAGAGAATATAGGGTATGAGTAGAGATATCTAACATTAAAGACCTTTCAAAAGAGTCATATGGAAACCTACTACTGTAGAAGCTTCCTAAAGACAATGCTGTTTTCCCCATATGTAAAATTTAGGGTTAAAATGACATGGAAATAAAAAAGAAGGGTATGAGAAAGAAGAAGCAAGGAAAGAGGAAACATAGGTGTCAGGTACCAAAAAGGTAGTGAAGGTCATTAAAGTATGTTCTATGCATGCGTGCAAATGTCTTAATGAAACCTGTCTTAGAGAACGGTTCTAGTGCTGTGAATAGGCACCATGACCAAGGTAACTTTTAGGAGAAAGTGTGTAACTGGGGGCTTGCTTACAGTTTCAGAGGGTTAGTTCATGATTTTCGTGGTAGGGTGTGTGGTGGTATGCAGGCAGGCATGGTGCTACCGCAGTAGCTGAGAACTTACATTCTGATCAGCAGGCAGGAGGCAAAGCAGAGAGCAAGACTGGGACTGCCCTAGGCTTTGAAACTTAAAAGCCCATTCCCCCAATAACACACCTTCTCTGACCAGGCGACACCTACTTCAAGAAGGCCGTACCTCCTAACTCCTCCAGAACAGTCCACCAAATGGGAACCAAACATTCAAGTATTCTTCCCCATTACTTTTACAAGTAATATATGCTGTGAAAAAAAATTAAAGGTTCTAGTCCTTGAGAGCTGTTTATTAGTTCTCAAATCTCAAAATGATTAAACATGTTGAGTATGTATGAGTTTATATATACTGGGGGAATCTAGATAACTCAGTAGGAGCACGTGGTAGTGCACAGCCTGAAGACACTTTGGCAGTCTGAGCCAAAGAATTTGGTCTCTGTGATCCTGGGTGTGCACCTAAGCACACATACCTAGAGACACCCTACAGAGACAGTCGTGAGAATATAGGGCAAGTGAGGAGTTCTGAGAGGAAAAGCTGTTCTTTTGTAGCACTGTACCTGTGAGAGACAAAAAAAAAAAAAGTCTGAGAACTGATGAGTGAGTAACTATCCTCATAGCTTCTCAGGGAAGAGCTGATTCGGATAACTTCCACTTCAATGAACTTGCTTTTCTGCCCATAATCAATATTATGCCCAGAGGTTCAGAAATTTCAAATTATATCCAGGTCAGGTGGCTTATGACTGTAATCCTAGCTAAGTGGGAGGGCAAAGCAGGAGGATTGCAGCTTGAAGGCTACCTGTGGTTACAGAGTGAGTTCCGGGATATCACAAGCAACACAGTGAGACCCTGCCTCAAAATAATAGAAGTGTTGGGGATATGGCTCAGTGATAAGAGTACTTAACTAGCATGCTCAAAGTACTAGGTTTGGCCTTCAGTATTGTGGGGTGATATGATGGTTTGAATATGCTTGGCCCAGGGAGTGGCACTGCTAGAGGGTGTGGCCCTGTTGGAGTAGGTGTGGCCCTGTTGGAGTAGGTGTGGTCCTATGGGTGTGAGCTTTAAGACCTTTGCTGCCTGGAAGTGAATATTTTGCTAGCAGCCTTCAGATGAAGACTCAGCTCTGCCTGCACCACACCTCCCTAAATGCCGCCATGCTTCTGTCTTGATGATACTGGACTGAACCTCAGAACCTGTAAGTCAGCCCCAATTAAATTTTGTCCTTTATAAGACTTGCCCTGGTCATGGTGTCTGCTCACAGCAGTTAAACCCTAACTGAGACAGGTGGGAAAGAGAAATTTAAGTTACTGAAAATCTCTATATGCCAGAGCTGCGGACGTGGACCTTTGTTAAAGATCAGTGGTTAAGAGCATTGCTGTGTGGATACTCTTCCAGAGTACCTGGGTCTGATTCCCAGCACCTACATGGTGGCTAACAGACCACTGTAACTGTAGTTCCTGGGGATTGGATGTCCTATTTGGCCTCCATATATGGTGCATGGACATATATGCAGACCAGATACTTATACACATAAAAAAATAAAATAAAAATTGGAAGTTTTTATGTAGCATGTTTAAAGCTTTGTGGTTGGTTTAAATGTCAGCTTGCCACAAATTGCAATCGACTGAGTAGGGAGCCTCTTTGCGTTGATTGATGTGGGATAACCCTCCTGGACATTGGGCAGCACCTACTGGTAGCAGTCCAGATAAAGAGGATAATGTAGAAGGCAGACCATTTTCTCCTGTTGTTTGCTTGAACTTTCCCCTGGCTAGTAAGTTAATTCCACTGTTGGTGCTGCTGCTGATTCCTTGACAGATAGGCGAACCAGCAATTCCAAGCTCTTGTTGACTAGGGTCCCAGGGATCTCCACAGGAATCTTTTGGGCTTCTGTGCTCCCGACCTTGTAGACTGAATAGCATAGATACATTCAGTGGGGACTGAGAAGGGGAGATATCCTATCAGTGTGATGAGGCCTTTTATCCCTCAACTTTAAGGTATAGTGCTATAAAAATCTGTTTATATTTTCTAGTCCATCTATTTGCATGCGTATTTCATGGGGTGGGGGAGCTGTGATTGGCATGTAAGGTGAATAAATAAATTAATGGAAAAAGTCTGTTTATCTTGGCATATAATGTGATGTTTTAATATCCATATCTCTCTATATAAATATAATTCTGCAAGTTGAGCTAATTAACATAATACACATAACATAGTTACCATTTAATATGTATGTGTAAGCTGAAAAGCATTTATGATGTACTCTCTTAGGAGATTACATATAAACAGTACATTATTATTAGAAAATATTTATGTTGCCACCATTAGCTTGCCAGAACTTAAGAGAGGCAAATTTTGGCTATTGTCTGGTCTGTGCCATAACCCATGGATATTTTGTAAGAATTTTATTTTGTTTGGGGGTCCTTTTATAGGAAAAGCTACTTAGCTAGAATCTTGATTTCTCAGTAAGCAATGTGATTTTTCGATGATAATGATGACTAGAGAAGGCTCCAGGTCTAGTCCAGAGGAAATAAGCATTTGGCACTCAAGTCCCAGAAACCCTTCCGCTTTGCTCATGAGTTCTCTCAAATTCACTTGCGTTAAAGGACTGCACTGGGACTGAATTTATACTGGGGTAGAATGTTGTTAAGAGTGTGCAAGCCTTTAAAATGTTCTGGTTTAAAAATACTTAATAGTTCAGAAGCATAATGTGATGGAAGTTTCATCTTCTGCTTTTTTCCAGATGGAATGATATGCCTTAATACATTTAGTAATTCCTGGAACTTTTTTAAAAATTTGAGACAGGGTTTCTCTCTGTATTCCTGGCTGTCCTGGAGCTTACTCTGAAGACCAGGCTGGGTGGGGAACTCAGAGATCTACCCAGAACTCAGACTGATCTGCCCTCAGACTCAGAGATATTCCTGCCTCTGCATCTAGAGTGCTGGGATTAAAGGTGTGTGCCACAACCATCTGGCTACAACTTAACATCTGGCCTTAAAGAAGTTCCATCCGGAGGTCAGCCTGGTCTACAGAGTGAGTTCCGGGACAGCCAGGGCTACACAGAGAAACCTTGTCTTGAAAAACGGAAAAAAAAAAAAAGTTCCATCCCCTTTCATTGAACAGTTTACCTACCCGATAGGGCTATTGTGTGTTTAAAAGCTAGTAATATATGAGAAACACTTACTATATATAGTACCTGGCACCTACTGTTCTATGTAAATAGCTGCCATTGTCATGATGTACTATTATGTACCATAGGAAGCCAGCTCCTGAATTCTGTTACTCCATCTCAGTGGCTTGGAAAGTCAGATACACCTTGAGAACTCTGAAATAGTAAGTAGTATCTTCTTTTTTAAATTTTATTCTTAAAATACATTTCTTTTACTTGTTTTTTTATTAGTTCTCTGAAGTTTTTATACAATGTGTTTCAGTCAAATTATGTGTAATTTTCTAATGTCCATATATTCATGGATGTGTGGTCTCTAACTGAACTGTGGTCAAATTAGCAGGGGCAATATTCTTGAGGAAATCTGCCTCTGCTTCTCCTAATGGCTATCAGTTGCCTCAACTAGGGGTGGGATTTCATGTCTCTCTTCCCTCTTCATTCTGAGATTTGGGCTGGCTTATGCTTACATGGGGCTTATGTATACTGTCACAATCACTGTGAGTTCATATGTACAGCTACTCTGTTGCATCTGGAAAACACTATTTCTTTGCAGTAATCTACTGCAGTAGGGCTGAAGCTTCCAGGTGACAGCCAGCTTGATATCTCCATGTTCTGTGACTGTGTCTTCAGCAATAGTGTGTTATTCTTAAATATATTAATATAGTGCCTGGCCTTGTATAAAAACTTCAAAGAACTAATCAAAACAAGTATAATAAATGTATTTTAAGAATTATTTAAGAATCAGTTGTAAAGGTTATATATGTATATGAGACTGAACTGAGCCTATGCTATTATGAAGGAGTTTTTAATGAAGCTTGGATTTTTTACTGTATATGTGTTTATTTGTTGTGTGTATTTATATCTCAGACTCGATCTGCATATTAAACGCAGTGCTCATGGGTGGAGCAAGAGAAAGATTTAGAAATTCTTAAATGAGAAGATATCCCAAAGTGTCGATAAAAGAATAAGTTGGGCGTAATTCATTGTTGTGGGACGCAGGCTAGTTTCCGTTCGTTTTTAAGGGCTATTGTCATCAGTGCCCTAGGATCAAAATGTGTTTGTGATAGTTTGAAGAGTTTTGTGTATGAAGGAAAGAAGAAATCAGAGACTAGCTTACTTCCCAAAGAGCCTTCTTCCCTGCAGCCAGAGTCCTTCTTCACCAAAAGCTTTGGGTTCCTATTGTTGAAGGGGAGGAGGGGGAGGATTAGGGGCCATCTGAGAAGGCCTGGTTTCCTCATTCAACGTCTTACCTTAGCACTGTGTGATACAGTGTCTACATAATTTTCATCCATACCAATATTATCAGTAGTATTGACGACATCTTTTTAAGTGGTCAGATGGTGTTCTGTCAGTCTTGTATCAAATGCAAACAAGGTCATCTTTGAAAACTTCCCGTTTAATGAATCGGTAATGTACAATGTAAGGGAAACAATACTATTTTCACTGGAAATACAGCTTCGTGGTTTTTAGCCCCCCTATCTCTACCTTATTCTCAGCCTCCCTTCATCTTAAGAGCGAGCACATTGCAGGGTCACTGCAGGCAGTGTACTGCACAAGGCATTTCTGCGTCGCCATGTTTGGATGAAGGTCTGAGAGGAGAAAATACTTCCCCAGTTTATGTGGCCTTTACCGAGTCTCTCCACTGCGTACAATGTCACTGTGTAGTCCCCTGGGTTGTTGTATGATATGTATTATTAGCAGCTCCAGAAAAAATACTTTTGGTCATCCCTAGCTGCCCGTGCCCTTTTGTTACAGTCAGAGCAAAGAATCTCCTCACTGCTTTCCCCATGGGGGCCAGGATATGATGAGTTCCGGAGAGTGTGTCTCCAAGGGAGGGTTGTGTTTGACCTTTGTTGTGTTTTCTCAAGGACCTCTACTGGGTTCTGAGTAGTAGCTCAAGCCACCTGAAGGAAAGCCCTCCATTTAGCCCGCTCATGTGTAAGGTTCCTTGTCCTAGTCTGTGAAGGGGAAAAGGTCCAAGAACATGAAAGGGGAAAGGAATAAAAGAGAAGAAGAGGGGACAAAAGGAAGGGAAGTTTCCCAAACCTTGGAAACAAAGGGAAAAGCAAATGTCTCAGGGCGAGGGTGGGACTGTCTTGTCTGTGCTGTGTCTTGTTTGTAGCTAGCTGAGTCTTCACGTGGCTGTAATTCTCTCACGTTGCCCCGAGCCTTTGGTTCTCCTAACCCAACCTTCTTTCTCCAAGGACAGAGAAGCAGAATTGTGATGAACCTTGTCACATGTTTCTTCAGAGGATTATTAGAAAAGAGCCACATGCCCTCTGTTGGCATATTTTAGAGTTAGCTAGAGACCTGCTGTTCCAGTCAGGGCCGGATAGCTTTTAATAGTGCAATAGCACCTACATAATTTTGAAGTACATTTAGAAGACATCAAAAGGCAGGCAGTACTTAGTAAATGTGGATTTATTAGGTGAAGAAAATGCCCTTTGTAATACCGTGAAATATTTCTAACTGAGCGGAAACTAGGAGAAATATTTTTTTAGAAGTGTGGTCTTGTTGTGCTTTGTTTGGTTAGATAGTGTTTACTCTAGCCTGGGCTAGCCTCAGACTCACTTTGTACATTTTCTAGCCAAGGCTGGCTCTGAACTGCTGGTCTTCCTCTTCTATATCTAAAGTTCTGAGATTAGTTGTATTCTTCCACCACTCCACCCAGCTTACAAGAAGTACCTTGATGTGTGCTTTTATTATGTAATCTTTGTACTTAGGAAATACTCAATAGACCGTCATATCTTGAGTAAAAAGTTGATCATTTTTATTACTGTTAAGATTGTCAGCTAAAGTGTTGATAATGTCACAAAGGTTTGTGGCTGCCTGGCAGGAAATTAATACTATTGGTTATATACTGTACTCTGTGATTTGGGCTATGGGCCAAATGAGGGGAAAAAACCCTGTTATGGTTCATCAATCTTTTGAAAAGGTAGGACTCATATACAAAAAAGGGGAACAAAATGTGAAAAGGTTATTCATGTAAGTAAACATACTAAATGAAAAAATTGGCAATTGAAAAATTGAAATCTGAGATCCAAATCTGGCTCATTTATTAGCTGCAAGTAGATTCATCATAGTGATGAGTGAGATTCATGATGTGTTCCTGGATTCCATTTGCTAGTGTTTTGTTGAAAATTATAGTATCTCTGTTCAATGTGAATATTATTGTGTAGCTTTTCTTTTGTTGTCACTATGTCCTTATCTGGGTTTGGTATCAAGGTAAGGCTAGCATCCGATTAACTTGAAATGGATTAAACATCTAAACATATGACCTGAAAATATGAAAGGAACCTTTGAGAACATTTATATTTGTATAGGCAATGGTGTTTTTTATTTTTACATAACCCCCAAAGTATAGGAAACAATAGCTAGAATAGACAAATGATATATACCAAGCTAGGGGAAAAACCTGCTCAGCAAAGGAAATGATTGAATGAGGAGAGCCTATAGAATAAAAAAATATTTGGCATTTATTTTCTTACTAGCTTTTCCAAGACTTTTATATATTCTGGATAACATTAATATATAAAGGTCTTGGAAAAGCTAGTAAGGACACCCAGTAATTCAAATTTAAAAGGGCAAATTAAGCTGGAAAGATGGCTCAGTTATTAAGTGCACTGCCTACTATTTCAGTGGATCCAGGTTTGATTCCCAGCACCCATATGGTGGTTCACAATAATCTGTAACTCCAGTTCCATGGGATCTGATGTCCTCTTCTGGCCCCTGGGGGCACCAGGCATGCATATGGTGCACAGACATTCATTTAGGCAAAACACCCATAAACATAAAGTAATTTTTGCTGTAAATAGAAGCTTCTTTGGTAAGCTAGATTTATCTGTTGGTGGAAGAGTAAGATTTAGAATGTAGGAAGAAATTGTGCTGGTCTAGCAAAGTGTTTGTAAATGGACAAAGTCTTTGAATAGGTCCTTCTCAAAAGAAGAGATGCCAAATGATCAAAGTAGCCCTCTTCTGAGTATACACACAAAGGAATTGAAATCAACTTAACAGAGAGATAACTCAATACTGATGTCTATAGTAGGTACTATTTAAATAACTAGGATTGGGGAATCAGACTTTGTGTCTGCCGACAGAATAACAGAGAATATATGGTGTGTGTGTTTCTAATGGGTATTATTCCCCCTTAAAGGAAAACGAAATACTACTTAACGATATGTTTCGAAAGTAATGTTGCAGTCCCTCATTTCATTTGCTTTCCTGTACCCCCCTCCCTTCCTTACTTTTCTTCCATTGGTGGCTATCATGCCCCATTCTTCCCATCTCAGTGTCTTAAGAAGCATCTTGCTTTTTTAACGTGTTCTTTTTATCTTTCTTGCCAAGTGTATTTGGCAGAGAGCCAGTGCAATCCCATTAACTTACAAACAGAGTCACAAATCAGGCTCAGTCATGACCTAAAATCGGTGATAACTAGAGACAGCCTCGGACTTCTTTAGTACCATAATCCCTCTATCACATGAGAGCAAGGAAGAAAGTTTGCTGAGTTGGTGATGGTAGGACAGGCCTGTAAACCCAGCTGAGGCAGAGGATCACCATACGTTTGAAGCCAGACTGAGCTATATATACAGTGGCATTGAGGATAGCCTGGGCTACAGCGTGAGACCCTTTATTAAAAACAAATTGGCCAGCAAGATGGTTTAGGAGATGAAGGCACTTGCCACCTAGGCTGATACCCCACGTTTAATCCCTGGGACTCACACGGTAGAAGAAGAGAGCTGACTCCTGCAAATTGTTCCCTGACTTCTATACACACCGCTCCCAACACATACACCCTCCACACCTGTACACCCGCATGCATCCCTACACACACACACACACACACACACACACACACACACACACACACACA
>JADRCH010007391.1:1173624-1193570 GCA_019843965.1 Rhynchomys soricoides | reverse complement strand
TCTCTCTCTCTCTCTCTCTCTCTCTCTCTCTCTCTCTCTCTCTCTCTCTCTCTCTCTCTGTTTTAACTGTTAGTACCAGTTGTAGATCTGGACCTAAGGGGTCACCTGTACTTGGGAAGAGCCTCTCTGACTCCTCTATCTTCTCTCTTAAGCCATCTGTGTGAGGAGAAGTCAAAGGCCTTGATCATTGTTTCATTTGAAAGTTTGGAGAAATGTTTTTCCTCTCTGTTGACCCTCCTCTTTGTAGACTGGACACTGGATAGTGTCTGCTCAATGAGGTCTCCTGAACAAGAGAACAGGTGACTTTCCACAGTTACAAGCCATTTTGAGAGATATCTCATTGTTCCCCAGGACTTAAAGGATATTGGGGGCATTGGGATGAAGTCATGTGACATTTGTCTTTTTTAAAATGTGACATTAGCAAAGATGGCAGCCAAGTTACGAGGGAGTCTCCATCTTGATGAGGTCATCAGCCAAGCCACAGGTTTGCTTTCTCTCAACGTTCACCCAGGTCCCTGATAAGGTGAACCCACCATCTCCCATCAGCCCAAGTTCCTGTGGAATCCCCATATCTCACAGTTTAAGTGTGATCTTTTATACCTTTTTCTTTCAAACGACACTTTAGTTAGATAAGTGTGGATATAGAAGGAGTCAATCCTATGGCAGTCAATCCTATGGCCCCAGCAAATAGGCTTCCAAAAGCAAACTAAACAGGAAGAACTTCCATGGTCTCATCTCAGAGTAGCTACCACCAGTGTGAGATCCCTCAGGAAGCTTCTAGAGGGAGAGGGAAGTTTAGCTAGCTGGTCTTTGCCATTTTGCTGATTCTTCTCCCCCCCCCCCCAGTTTTACCCCATATCACTAGATAGGAAAGAAGGATAGAGGGGAGAGAGATCTGTGAATGTAATTTCTTTCTTTTTGTTTCTTCTTTGAACATGACTACTAGCAAACCACAACCCCCTCCCCCCTCCCCCGAGTGACCAACAGCTACCAAACCTGTCTCTCATGTACCCTCTGAAAAGCTCCCAGAATCCCAGATGTCACACAACTGTAGAAATTATCTGCAGCTGGCAAACCTATGCCTCTGCTAGAGCAGAAGGCAATTCATAGTCAGCTGCTGCGGGCAGTCTAAAGCAGGCCCATATCCCACACCTGGGATTAAAATGAAAGTACATTCTTATCATATTTTCCGTGTTTTTTGGAAACCAAAATTCCAGAATTCTCACTATAGGGAAGAAATGTAACCACCGTCCTATTTTAGTTCAAAACAGTAGTCTCTCTCTCCCTCCATCCCTCCCTCTATCTGTCTCTGTCTCTCTGTCTCTCTCTGTGTCTCTGTGTCTCTGTCTCTCTCTGTGTCTCTGTCTCTGTCTGTCTCTGTCTGTCTCTCTCTCTCTCTCTCTCTCTCCTCTCTTGGAGAGGAAGTGGGAAGCATAGGAGATACAGGCACTTAGGAACGTCTAAAGGTCTGTTTGTCTCCAGGTAGAGAGAAAGTTTCCAAATCTTCCTAAAAATGTCTCCTTCCAGCACACAGATCAGACCTCACTCTGACCAGAGTGAGGCTACATTGCTCTGGAGCCAGGGCTTAGGCCAGGAGTGTAGCTTTAGTATCTGTTCACAGGTCTCTGTTCACTGCACAGTTTAACTGGCTTCCTAGGGTGTACAGACATTAGAGCTAGAAGGTCCGAGGGGCCAATCCTTGATAGAAGAAGAAAAGAAAAGAAAAGAAAATTACCAGTCTCTTCCTAGGATGGGGAAAGGGTACAGGCAGCTTAAGGGACATAACCTCTTACCATTTCAAGGTTTGACCGATTTCTTACTCATTTTCATGAGTTGGTGGTCCTCAAAAGAAATCTTGGGATGAAGTTCCCAAAGTAATACTGTTCAGGGGGCCTTGGTTGGGTTTGTTTTTCTCTGCCAAGAAGAAAAGGTTGCAGACAGAATCAGAGTTGAAAAAAAGGCACTTATTTAGGGCAAGGAAGCACATGTATGCAGCAGAGTCTACACAGAAAACAACCCTCTGCAGAACAGAAGGGGGACTTGAGAAGGGGAAGAAAACCCAGATGTCTTTTCTAGAATGTTTCTCTAATACTCTGCATGTTATCAGAAAACAGATCAGGTACATTACCCTTCTGAATCTTTCCCTCATCACCTAAATTGCTACTAACCTGGCCTTATAACTGACTTAATGGTCTCCTTTCTTGCATCTGGCCTAAATTGATCCCTTTAAAACATTGATCAGATGTTGTTATTTTTCTCCCTGAAATACCTTTCAATAGGTCTCAATTAAAGTTAATTCATTTCACAACCTCTAAGGTATTATGCACTATAGCCTCTGAATAGGTATTGCTATTCTTCCGTCCCCAGTTCTTGCATTTTACCCATATTTTGTTCCTCCTCTTTATCCCAGAATGTTCTAGATACAATCTCCCCTCAAGGGTTAGCTGCTTCTTACCCCATGTTCTTGTATTTTACACTATTTTGTTCCTCCTCTTTATCCCAAAATGTTCTAGATACATTCTTCTCTCAAGTACTAGCTGCTTCTTATTAAAAAATTTTCCCAAATCTTCCTGTGGATTACTGCATTCTTTCCTTCAAATATGATCAAATGTAAATGTCCTTTAAAAACTCATTTTTCATTTCAGTACTTTACAGTTTTAAGGAGTTTCTGTTGAAATTTTGGAGTCTTGAAATATAATAGCATATCATCTGTAAATAGGGATAATTTGTTTTCTTCTTTTCTTGTTTACATCCCTTTAATTTCTGTCTTTTCCTTCTTGCTTCAGCTAGTGCTTCAAGCACTGTGCTGAAATGAGTGGGGAGAGTGGGTGGGCTTGTCTTATTTAATAGGAAGGCTTCTGATTTCTCCACGTTTACAGGGGGAGTTTCCAATTTATTGGAATACAGATTTTTAAAAATAGTCCCTTATAATACACTGAAAATCAAATAAGCAAGGTCAACAGACCCACGGCCCAACTAAAGGAAAGAAAGAGGGGACTCAAATTAACAGAGTCAGAAACCAACAGGGAAACATTACAACACACATCAAAGAATTCAGAAAAATAGGAAGGCGTTTTGATGATCTTGCACAGGTCCTGGGTTCAGTTCCTAGCACCTACATCTATAACTCCCAGTGGATCTGACAACCTCTTCTGACTTCCAAGGGTACCTGGCACACATGTGGTGTACATAAATATATGCAGGCAAAATGTTCATATACATAAAATAGTTTTTAAAACCAGCATATGAAAAATTCATATTAATATCATATTGAAATGGGAAACCTAATCATTTCTTCTAAAATCAGAAACATGACCAAAGTTGCATTTTTACTTCCATTCAATTATAGTACTTGAAATTTTAGACAAAGAAATAATCAAATTATTCCTGATTATGTCTCAATAAAAAAGGCAAAACTCTCAGAACTGGGGACTCAAGCAATGGCTAAGAGCATTGGTTGCTCTTTCATAGGACCTGGGTTTAATTCCCAGAACCCACATGGTGGCTCACAACTGTCAGTTCACTCCAGTTCCATGGTTCTGATGCCATCTTTTGCCCTTTGAAGATACTATGTGCACATGTTACACATACATGCAAGCGAACAAAACACTCATACACAGAATTATAAAAGTTTTTTAAAACTTGAAAAAAACCCTGAGAACTAACAATTTATGAGAAATTTTTGTATGTATAATTAATATGCCAAAATTTTCAACTGTATAACAAATCAGGAAAACAATCTCATTTTCATTCATATATATAGATATACACATATATATATATGTATATAATATATATATATGTGTATATCTATATATGTATACTTATACTTATATCTTACACTATATACATATATCTTATGTATACTTACGTAAACTTATGTATACTTATATCTTATACTATATACATATATCTTATGAAGTATATATATATATACATATATGTATATATATGTATATATATATACTTCAAAATAAACTTAGTTAAGGAAGTAAGAAGACTTCTATAATAGCAATTATAAACTACTGAGGAAAAAGCATAAGAGACTAGAAAACAGAAAGACTTTGAATGTTTGTGATATTATATTATGGTTTCTAGATTACTTAAAGTCTTTCTGCCTCCTCTCCTTTGATATTTCCCAAGACTTGACACTGAGAGAAGGGGGTTGATAATGATGTCCCATTTAGCGCAGAGCACTCACACTCACTCATTCTCCGAATTTTGATCAGACTTTAGGCTCTGCCTTGACTGCTGTGCGCTGTGAAATGAAGCTTCTCTGACTGAGGTTGAGAACAGCCTGGGTGTCTGGATATAAATGAATGGCTCCATACTCATGAACACATAGGAAGCACTCAACGAACTTAATGGGGTTTATTAATTTAAAAAAGAAAAGGATGGGAAGTTGGGAGATAGAATTTTTTAAGCTATGAGAATACAACATAAGATCTATTCCCAAATAATTGGATGAGATTTAAATAGGGAGAAGAAAGGGAAGGCAAAAGAGGAAGTAGGAAGAAACTAACACTAAGAACATTTGAAAGGGCCATATGGAACGTACTAAGGAGTTTAGTTGGAATACTCAGAGAATAATGCTTCTCCCGTGAGCTATAGGTTGACAAGCAGAAAATCTCAGTACAAGGTGTGGGACACATCTCATCAAGTTGTTTGTCAGTCCAAGAGACCCCCAAAATCATAAAAGCTATTACCATTGTTGTTGGTTGTCCACCAGAACTTAATGATGTGACCACCCCCCCTCCCCATTGCTGAAAAACACTGCACACTATAGTCACAAGAATTGGAGAAATCAAACTTGATTACCTGGAAACTTCCACCCTGTTGGGTAATTTTAATAGTATTGGAACATACCAGTTAAAGTACAGAGAATACATATCTATATAGTGCTCAGGAATAAATGGGACAGTTTCTAGACATGACAGGACCACTGCATTCATGAACTCACAGCAGCTGTGGTTGTCTGCCCAAGACCTGGACAAAATCAAGCCAGTCAGCATTACAGAGTGGATGGGGGATGGCTCACAAGTCCCACCCCTAGCTGAGGAGCTGTTGACAGCTAATGGCTTCTGAGGAAGGGGCAGTCAGTTTTCTTTTAAGGGTGTGGCCCCTGTAAGGTTGACTGTACTCCAGTGGATAGCCCCACACTCCTGAGGTGATGAACAGCACAAATTATACTTAGTTTTGAATTAAAAAGAGGGCACAGAGTTTGGGTGGGTATGCAAAGAGGTGGATCTGGGAGTAGTTGGTTGAAGGAAGTTAATATGATCAAAAATACAATGTATGAAATTCTCAAAGAATCAATAAAACATTTTTTTTAAAAAATGGGGGACATAAAGTTGGAAGGAAGTGTGGGAGGCTGTGGGTGGAGTTGGTGGGGTGGAGTAGGAGGTAACTATCATAGAAATATATTGTGTGCATGTATGAAATTCTCAAAGTATAAATTAAAAATGTGCAGGCAGTATGGTTATATTAGCTATCCCGAACTTACCTGGCATATCTGAAATGTTTTAGTTTTCATCTAATACTTAAATGTAAAAGCTGTTCATATCTTTTGAGTATTATGTAAGGTATATGTGTGTATGTGTGTTGTACAAGGTTTAAATCGGGCTAATCGTATTTAGTTTAAAAACATGACAATTTTCTCAAGGTGTAAGCTTAAACCCCCTTCTCCTGGTCTCATTATCTACACCCACTTCACTGTAGCCTTTTGCTCCTATCCAACGTAGAACTCACTATCCACTGTCAGCCTTCTTCCATGCCTGAGCTCTAAGCTCCCTGAGTTCTAACTACCATGCTATAATTCTGTTTTTCATAATGACTGTACTAATTTACATATCCACGAACGGTGTCCATAGTTCCTTTGCACTGTCATCCTCATCAACATTTGTTATATTTAGACTTTGTATGTGTATACGTGTGTGTGTGTGTGTGTGTGTGTGTGTGTGTGTGCCATGTGCACGGCTTTCATGTATGTGAACACCAGAGTTCAATACCAGATGCCATTTTTGACTGCACTCCACCTTGATTTTTTTGAGGCAGGACCTCTCACTGAACCTGGAGTTGATTGATTCAGCCAGGCTGGCTGGCTAAAGACCTTTTGAGATCCACCTATGTCTGTCCCCGCTCTTCTCTAGTACTGGGGTTGTATCAGTGCTTTGTTGCACCTGGATTTTGCATGGGTACAAGGGATTTTAACTCAGGTTGTCATGTTTGCATAACAGGCACTTTAGGGACTGAAACATGTTGCTAGCTCTTCTTTGTCTTTTTAACAATAGCTTTTCTTACTAGTGTGCAGTGATGCCTCATCACATTTTTAATTAATATGTGTGTGAAGATGCACAGAACATGTGTGCCACAACATACATGTGGAGGTTAAAGGACATTTGTGGGACTCAGTTCTCTCTTTCCAACATGTGGATGCTAAGGATCAAATTGGGGTCCTCAGGCTTATGGCAAAAGCCTTTACCCCCCATAAACCATTTCACCCACTGGCTTTGAATTGTGATTACCTAAGGATATTGGTAATATGTCTTATTTTTGGAAATTTCTGTTTTTGAGCTTTTCTCATTTAAATTCACAGCAGTCTCTTGTTGGATATGTGCATGACGTATTTTATCCCATTCTGGAGTTGACTCCACTGTTTGCTGTGGATGTGTAGATTACCTTCCAGTCATTCTACTCTGTCACATTGGTCTATGTGTTGTAATGTCAACTCTTTTGATAAATACAGCTTTGTAGTGGATTTTGCAATCAGGTAGCATAATTCCTCCTCCTCTGGTCATTTTGCTCAAAATAGCTTTGTCTGTTTGGAGATATTTGAGGTTCAATATGAAGTTTAGAATGTCTTTTAGCATTAAAAAATATGCTTATTACAATCTTGATGGGGATTGCATTGAATTGTATATTGCTTTGCAATATGACGTTTATCAATATTGTTTCTTTCGGTCGATATCAACAGAATATCTTCCAGTGTTTTGGAGAGCTATTTAATTTGTTCTGCCACATTTTATAATTTCATTGTAGAGGGTTTTTTTAATCACTTAAGTTAGATTTATTCTCAGCTAGTATATTATTTTAGTTATTGGTTCATTTTATAGAATTTCCTTTTGTAGTATAAAATACTACTGCTGTTTATATATTAGATTCCCATTCTCCACTTCTGCTATATTGTTTTAAGACATTTCTTTCCTTATTATTGTGGTTGTGGGGGTGCTTAATGTGGCATGGCATATGGATGGAGGTCAGGGGACAACTTTGTGGAGTTGGTTCTCCCCTTCTACCTTCATGTGAGTTGTAGTGGATCGTACTCCCATTGCTGCATTTGTGTGGCAAGATTCACCTGGTAAGCCTTTGTGCTGGTCCTCATTTACTAATTCTAATAGTTTACTAATATTCTCTTGATTTCCATAAGCTCATGTCGTATGTAAACACTGACAGTTTTCCTTCCTTTCTAACCTGATGTCCTTTATTTATTTCTCTTTCTCACTCATTCTGCCTAGAGGTTCAGACACCATGGTTAATGGGAGAGTTGAAAGAATATGCATGCACTCGTCTGGTTGAGATGTAGCAGAGAGAAAGTTTTCTTCTGTTTCTTACTTAGCATAATTGTAGCTGGTCCCTTCCTATAAATGGCCTTTATTATGCTGAGCTGTGTTTATGTTTTGATCATGGAGGGATTTCAGATTTCATCAAATGCTTTTTTTTTGGTATGAGTTGAGGTAACCACATTTTTTATCCTTTCTTTGGTTAACAGTGATGTATTACATACATTTCTTCATACACTTCTTCAGACCATTGCTTTCCCGTGATCAGAGGGCATAATCATTTTGCATGCTGATTTCATTTTGCGAGTATTTTGTTGAAGAGTTGAGTGTTCCTGTTCATCAAGAACAAATTATGAAATTTGCAGATCACTGCACTGCTCAGTCCTCATCAAAGAGGCTTCTTCTTGCAGTAGGTGGCACTTAACACAGGGACCCACAACGAGACACCATGAAGACCGTGAGAGACCTTGGAGCACTCAGCCCTGAATGGATGTCTGCATTATAATCAAGGCTTACAGATCTATGTAGAAGGAGAGTAGAAAGATTGTAAAAGCCACAGGTGGTGGAGGATTCTGAGGAAATGGTATCGTCTACACATGGCAGTACTGATACACACATGAACTCACAGAGCCTGTAATAATAGCATGTACAAGACATTCATAGATTCAAGCCAGACAAAATTTTAGCACAAAGGGGAAGTGAGCACAAAGGCCCACCCTAATCAAGAAGCTATTTCCAGTTACTACCTGCTGGGAAAGGGACAATTCAGTTCCTCTGTTGGAATGATACTGGATATATCAGTGACACTATCCAGATCAGGCCTCATGCTCAGTAGTATTTGACCAGTACAAAATAAATTCCATGTTTTTTTGTGTGTGTGCTTTTTGTTTTGTTTTGTTGTTTATTATTTTCTGTCTTTTTGGGTTTTGTTTTGTTTTGAGAGAAAGAATATGAAGTTTGGTGTGTAGGGAGCTATGGAAGATCTAGGAGGACTTGGAGAAAGGAAAAGGATAGGATCAAATACATTGTATGGAAAATTGAATAATAATGTAAAAATAATATTTGTTGTATTCTTGTCCGATTTTGGTAGGAAGCTAATACTAGCCTTGCAGAATATGTTTGGAAGAATTTCTTTTATTTAAGGGAAGTATCTTCAGGAAATTTTATGTTATTTTTTTCTGTAAATGTTTGATAGAACTTATTAATGATACTCTTTGGTCCTGAGCTTTTCTGAAGTAGAAAACTTTTTGTTACTTGCCACTAGCCTATTCATGTTTTCTGGGTTTCCTTAATGTAACTTTGGTAATGTCTGCATCTGTGAATTTTTTTGTTTCTAAGTTATTGAAATTTGGACGTAGAGTAGTTCATGATAATCTCTAATGAGATATTTTTGCACCCCTGTTGTCAGTTGTAATCTCTTACTTTGAGTCTTCTCTCCTTTTCTCCATTTCAAGGTTTATCGAGTTATTTTTTTCCTTAAGTACCTCTTTGTTTCTTTGACCTTAACAACAACATGGGCTTAGTTCTTCCATCTAACCCTTTCTTTAAAAAAAAACATGCTATTTCTAAAATTCTTTCTGCTTCCATCATTTTTTCAAAAGATAACTATTTTTCATATACTTGTATAGCTGAAACTCTTTTCACATCTCTCATTTCTAGATTTCCTGTTTTGTGATCTGAAAAATAGTTGGTGTGATTTCCCTTTGTAAAAATCCTTGTTGGTATGTAATCAATCACAGACCATGCTCCGTGTGCTGATAAGGAAAACATGTATTTCCCTGTGATCAAATAGACACCTCTTAACCTCTTTCTTTCTTTCTTTCTTTCTTTCTTTCTTTCTTTCTTTCTTTCTTTCTTTCTTGACTCTTCCTCCTCCTCCTCCTCCTTCTTTTCTTTTTCTTTCCTTTTCTTTAAAAGATAAGATCTTGCTTGCTATGTATCCTAGACTAGGCTTGAACCCATACAGCCTGCATAGCCTCGAACTCATAATCTTTTTGCCTCAGCCTTCCAAGCGTTCACCGTTCCTTGCTTTATTCGTTATCTCCATTTAATGAGGGGTAAATGTATTGTTTAAAGATTTTATTTATTATTATTGCCATGAGGGGTACATATTATGGCATATATATGGAAGCCAGAGAGAAACTTTATGGAGTCAGTTCTTTTCCTCCAACTTTCTTCTTTGTTTGTTTGTTTGTTTGTTTGTTTCAGACAGGGTTTCTCTGTGTAGCCCTGGCTGTCCTGGAACTCACTCTGTAGACCAGGCTGGCCTCGAACTCAGAAATCCACCTGCCTCTGCCTCCCAAGTGCTGGGGTTAACGGGGTGCGCCACCACTGCCCGGCTTTTTCCTCCAACTTTTGTGGGTCTTGAACTCAGATTGCTTGGTCAAATATCCTTACCTACTGAGCCATCTCATCAGCCCCAGGTATACAATTTAACTCGTTTTTTTTTCTTCATTGATTTTATGTCTAAATGCTTTTCCTGTTTATGAGCATGGCTGTTAAAGTCCTTGACTACTATATATTAGAGTCTGTCTCTTCATTTTGGTTTATTAATACTTGTTTTACACTTGTATTTCTTTGTATACTTTGATATTATATATTATTTATAGCTGTTATTTGTTCATTTTGAATTGGTATCTCTATCATTATGTTGACTTCTCTTTCTACTGTATTTGATTTAAATTCCATTTTGTCTCTTAATAGTTGGCTACTCATAATTTCTCTTGGTTTTCATTCACACTGAATATCTTATCCCATCCCTTTCCTCTGGATCAATTTGTATTCTCAAATGTAAAATTGAATGAAGTGAATTTCTTATTTCTTTTCTTCTTTTGTAAAGCAAAAGAGGAGTTGATTAAGAAAAGGGTAGCGGTGGTGTTTTTCTTTTTGAGTCTTTTTGAGACAGGGTTTCTCTGTGTAACAACCCTGACTGTCTTGGAAACCACTATGTAGGCCAGGCTGGCCTTGAACTCACAGAGATCCTCCTCTGCTGGGATTACAGGCATGTGCTTCATGCCCAAGAAGAAGAAGGCTTTAATACAGGATTAAACATAAGCAAAGAAAGAGGCAGGGGAGGGAGACTGACTTAAAGAATCAATAGAATGCCTTAAGAGAAAGTGTGGACTCTCAAAACCAAATTTTATTTAACTGTCTTGATACTAGCTATATACACAACTTTGGTAGGTTTTGAAATTACATCGCTCAAATTACTTAGAAGATTAAGTGAAAGCATTTTGGTATGCCTGCGTATGCCTGAAGCACTTTTCCTTATTAAATAACATGGTTTGTGAGCTGTAGTATACAAGCTTAAACACACATAAGATAAAAATACAGATCAAAATGGATTTAAAGTATTATTATTATGTACAGGTCACAGAGAGATCAGGACATGGTTTGACTATAAATAAGATTCAGTGTTGTAGTTTTCAGATTTTCTTGATTCTCAGCCAGCAAGGTTGAGAGCTTCTTTCTTCTTCCATGCCTCCTTGAGTTTCACTGCCATTCTGTTTGCTCCAGTTTCTTCCTTTGAGACTTTGCCTAATATTAAGAGTTGATAATGGTCAGTGTTCCATTTTTCAAGTTTCTTACTTCTGAACAGGGACATAGACAATACCTCCCTATCCAAAGTTTTAAAGTCTCGCTCTGTCTGATCTGAGGAAGACATTAAGAGTTGGAATTTGGAGCTCTGAGGATTACTGTCTTACCCCTTTACTTGGGTGATTAAATGACTTATTCTGCAATATGTTTTGAATCTTTGTTATTTCTATTATAATTTTTTACTTTGTGATTCCTAGGAGTTTCAAAAGTACCTTTTATTTGTAACAAGTTAATTTCCATGACTTTTAGTTTGCTGCATATATTCTTGTTCTTCTTGTTGTGTCTTGGAGGATTACTTTCTGCACATTGTATTCACATGCCACCTTGCTCCATCTTCTCTAATTCATAGCATATATCATGTGTGAAACTTTCCTGTGAAGTAGATTCCTTGAGAGGAAGTCTTTATTGATGTTTCATACTTAGCTCTGCTATACTACATGGCTAAAAATGGTAATTTATGCATGGCTGTTCACCATGGCAGTAAAAATATGTGCTGCACATTTGGGGACTATAACTAGCTGAAAAATTTGCACTCATTTATTTTGGATCGTGGTTGCATACTTAAGGACAAGGACCACATCTTGGTAGTGATTTCATATGTATGCATTTTACACCAGATCTCAACTATATGTGTTAAGAATCCCTTGTTTATATTTTTATCAGATTGGAAGGTAATTATTTTAGGTTCTTTATGATCACAATTGCACAATCCAGTACTCTGCCATGCTATTCTCAATTGCTTCTTTAAAGACTGACGACCCATGAATTAGAGTAGATGATGATGTGGATGAGGATTTCTTTACTAAAACCTGCAGTGGTCTATGGCATTTGCTTCTGGAAATTTAGTGAACTTTCTGAACAGATGAAAATATGCCTTTGGGTAACAAACCAACATTGGAAATGAACAAATATTATTATAGGCAGAATATTGAGAAAAGGAAACAAACTAAGAGGGATAATACAGGGACTAACAAGAAATAAGGTACACACTTAAGAAGGGTAAATGGTGGCTAGTCCTAAGATTCCAGGCCCCTGGTGACATCTGAGGTCACTTGTTGCAACTGTATGTGTGTGTGGGGGGTGTCACCCTGAAGCTATAATTGGAAGAATCTCAGCACCTAATTGAGTCAGTGATGGGACTGCAGCAGCCATTTCAGTAGCAGACATAGTCAGAGGCAGAATCATTGAACCAAAAGCAGAAAGAAAATGTCTGTGCTAATGTCTGTATAGAGGAGAGGCAAAGTAGCCTGTTTTTAGTGGCAAGTGTAGAAGAACTTGAAGGTTGAAGTTAGTTCATTTAGAACTGTAGAAATACCTGAGGTATCAGATGAAGTATTCAAGCTCTGCTCTCCCAACAGTGCAGGCTAGTGAGTACTTTGGGTTGGAGTGATTGGTAGTAGCAATATACTAAGTAGTAAGGAAAAAAATTACTCTTGTAATTTCAAAATGTTTGGTGATAAAACTCATAAGTAAATTGGCTGCTTCCTAGAGGCAAAGCTAACAGTATACATAAAATCAGTGTCTCCTCTCAGTCTTCCTTCTGTGTTATAAGCACGGCCCCATTTTATCTGAAGACCTTGTAAAGAACAAGAGAACCCTCTATAGTTTAGTGATATAAAGAGTTCAAAGTTGACCTAACATGTTTATCCATGCACATAATTGCTATTTTGCTCCAATAGGAACACGTCCTAGGAAAGTTGGAATGCCAGTAAGAAGTTTCTTTAATTGTACTGTAGATGTTAGCAAAGTTAACCTTTCAGAAATTGGTCATCCTGTTCCAGTCAGTAGCACTGTGAAAAGGTTTTTGAAGGTTTGGTTTGGCTTTCACCTGGACACAGTAGAAATGTGAGATTAACCTGAAGAGGCAGGTTAGGGCCTGAGATAAGTGTATTAGTCCAGGTCTTCAAAGTGGTTAAAGGAATCTGGACTGTTTATTGAAAGTCACAGAATATTTTTGAATGAGCTATTAAAAAGCGTCCATAAATGTAGCACATTTTAAATTGTCACACAAAACACTAAATATTTAATTTGTGTATGGAGTATACGCACACATCTGTGTATGGATAAATGTGCCCGGGCTTGCTCAGAGGCCAGAAGAGACTGCTGGATGCATTGGATCTGGTGATATGGATGTTTTCCTGCTAGCAAGATGCTCAGCTTGTTGTGTATGTACTGAAAACTAAACTGTCTCTCTAGCTTTCAAAATGACAGATTTAACACCCTGATTTCCTTCCTCCTGTAGACCCCCTCGCCTCCTCCCTCTTCTCCTATCCCGTCCTTATTCTTAACTGTCAGCTTCCAATACCTAGAAACACATTTTAACCTGGAACCTCCAGGGGCCATGTCTATCAGGATTCCAAAAGAATTTCCTACCAGGCAACATGCAGTCTCCACACTCTACTAAGAACCAGACAGGGTATTCAACACCAAAGAACAATATACCCACCTTATAAAGACAAAAGCATGTATCAGCACCTAGAATTACAATCTTCTTGAACCTGGATGCCTAGATGCCAGCTTAAAAAACATAATCAGTAACAGTCAGGACAATACATCTCCATTATAGCCCAGCAACTTTACCACAGCAGGCCCTGAATAGTCAAACATGGCTAAACCACAAGAAAAAAGACCTTAAAACAGCCTGTAAGAAGATGATAAAGGTCCTTAAAGAGGTCATGAATGGATGGATGAATATGAATGAATTCCTTAAAGAAATCTATGAAAACACAAATAGTGGGCAGAAATGAATACAACCATGCAAGACCTGAGAGTGAGTCAATTAAAAATAAAAATAAAAAATTAAAATAAGCCAAACTGAGGGATCTAGAAATGAAAAATTTAGGAACATCAACAGGAACCTCAGAGGCAAGCCTCACCAGCAGAATATAGGAGATAGAAGAAGAAATAATCTCAGGCATTGAAGATACGGTAGAAGAGATGGACAAATCAGAGAAAGTGTTAAATCTAATAATTCCTGACACAAAACACCCAGGATATCAGGGAAACTATGAATAGACTAAACCTAAGAACAGTAGGAATAGAAAAAGGAGAAGAAACACAGGTCAAGGACATAGAAAATATTTTCAAGAAAATCTAGAAGAAAATTTCCCTAACCTAAAGAAGGAAATTCCTATCAAAGTACAAGAAGCATACAGAACAGCAAATAGACAGGACCAGAAAATTCAGCACATAATAATTAAAATACTAAATTACAGAACAAAGAAAGATAATTAAAAGATGAAAGGAAAAAAAGACCAAGCAACATACAAAGGCAAACCTGTTAAAATTATAACTAACCTCTCAACCGAGACTCTAAAAGCCAGAAGGACCTGGACAGATGTGCTACAGGCTCTTAAGAGACCATAGTTGCCAGCCTAGACTGCTATACCAGGCAAAGCTTTCAATCACTGTAGATGGAAAAATAAGATACTCTGTGATAAAGTCAAATTTAATCAATATCTAGCTATAAATCCAGCCCTATAGAAGGTGCTAGAAGGAAAACTCTAACCTGAGGAGGTTAACTATACCCATGAAAACACAGGAAATAATCTCATATCAGCAAAACTAAAAGAAGGGAAACATGCACACCATCATCAGAACTACCACCACTACTACCACCACCACCACCACCACCACCACCACCACTACCACCAACAACAAAATAACAGGAATCAGTAGTCATTGGTTATTGATTTCTCTCAATATCAGTGGTCTCAATTCACCAATTAAAAAGACACAGACTTACAGAATAGATGGGAGAAAACAGATCCATTCTTCCACTGCATCCAAGAAGAACTCTTTAACATCAAGGATAGACATAAGCTCAATGTAAAGGGTTGGAAAAAGATATTCCAAGCAAATGGAGCTAAGAAGCAAGCTATTGCGTCTTAAAATGGTGTAGCCATTTTAATATGACTTCAAACCAAAACTAATCAGAAGCGATAGGAAAGGACAATACAAATTCATCAAAGGGAAAATCCAAGAGGACAATACAAACACAAGGGGACTTAAATGTGTAAAAGAATACTACTATAGCTTAAATCACCTGTTGACCCACACACACTGGTAGTGGGAGGCAGCATGCACAGGACCTACAAGGGTCTGTACCAGATCTTTTGTGTAGCCATTATGGTTTCCAGTTTAGTGTTTTTATGGGATTCCTATGTCTGTGAGCAGGTGGGTCTCTGATTCTTGTGCCCTCTCTTGGATTCTTTTCTTTCTATTTGTTTTATCCAATTCCAGTGTGTTAAGATTTTGTCTTATTTCACAAGCCTGTTTGTTTTCTAATGAGAGGCAGAAAGGGAGTGGATCCTGATGGGAGGGGAGGTGGAGAGGACCTGGGAGGAATGGAGGGAGGGAAATCTGCAACCAGGATATATTATGTGAGAAAAAAATCAATTTTCAATAAAAGGTTTTAAAAAAATAAATAAGCCATGAAGAACAAGTCAATAAACAGTGTTCTTTTGCTTCTGCTTTAGTTCTTGCCTCCAGATTCCTGCCCTGCCTTTCTTCATGATAGAGTGTGGCCTGAAAGTTGTAAACTGTAATCTCCCCCGCCCCAATGCTTGAGGGATTACCATGGAGAAATAATAACAAAAACACTATGGTACTAGCACAAAAACAGACATGTAAACCAATGGAAGAGAAATGAAGACCCAAACATGAGTACATATAACTTTAGCCACTGAATATTTGACCAGGTAAATAACCTAGAAAAGAGAACACATTGTCAACAAATGGTTCTGGGAGAACTGCCTGTCCACATACAGAAGAATAAAATTAGATTGGTATTTATCATCTTGCATAAAAACTAACACAAAATAGGTCAAAGACCTAAACTTGAAACCTGAAGCAATGCTAGAAGAAAATATAGACAATATCTATCGTGTGTATGTGTGTGTGTGTGTGTGTGTGTGTGTGTGTGTGTGTGTAGGATAGGGCATTCTCAATAAAACTTAATTGCCCAAGAATCGAGATAAACAGTTGACAAGTGGTGCTTTATAAAACTAAAAAGCTTTTGCACAGCTAAGGAAAAAAATCAAGTAGAGCGGAAGCCCACAGAATGAGAAAGAGTCTTTGCCAGCTACACATCTGACACAGGATTAGTATCCAGAATATATAAAGAATAATTAAAAAAACCAAATTGTCAAAAAACTAACTAACTAAAAACCCAAATAAGGAGGTTTGAATAGGAATGGCTCCCATAGGATCAAATATTTGAACCTTGGTCTTTAGAGACAGATTAAGAAGTATGGCATTGTTGGAATGGGTGTGACCTTGTTGGAGGAACTGTGTCACAGGAGTGGGTTGGCTTTGGGGTTTCCAAAGCCCAAGCCAGGCCCTGTGACTCTCTTTCTTCCTGCTGTTGATGTCCCCCAGAGGAAGAAGGAAAGTCCCTATTGCTAAAAACACCATCCACTTAAGACATAGAGTCCAGAAGCCCCTAAACTGGAACAGACCCAAAAGCCTTACAGCCTTTGTGGTTCCAGAAAGTACCATTTGGTACCATCCTACCTAGTTATAATACCTATGAAGCACAATAAGGACCATCAGGATATAATAGTCCTAAGGGTGCAGTAGCAGCATTCAGTCCAGTGGCAGTAACCAACAAAAGGGATATTGTGCTGGTACTGGAAACCTAGACAACCTCCTAGGGCAAGTGAAGTCATGGATCTTGAATGAGAACCTCCAACCGCCAGTTTACTAAACCAGCGTAATCCCTAGATGCATTACATTATACGTATTTGTCCTTTTATCTTCAATTACTTTTTTATTGCTCTGCTAAGATACCATGACCAAGGCAACCTATAGAACCTATAGAAGAAAGTTTTACAGTTTTAGAGGGTGAGTCTATGAGACTTATGGTAGGGAGCTTGGCAGCAGATAGACAAGCATGGTGTTGGAGCAGTGGCTGAGATCTGATTCACAATTCACGCATAAGGCAGAGAGAGCTAACTGGGAATGGCATGGGCTTTTGAATCTTCAAAGCCCATTCCCAGCGACACACCTCCTCCAGATCACACTTTTGATTCCTCCCCGAATACTGGGTACTAAACATTCAAATATAAGATGCTAAGTGGGGCATTCACATTCAAACGGTCACAGTCTACTCACTGGCTCCCATAGCTTTGGGGACATATAATGCTAAATGCAGTTAGAACAACTTCAAAAGGTCCCGTAGTCTTTCACGGTCTCAACATAGTTTAAAAGTCCAAATTCAGAAGTCTCAAGGTGATCTTTTAATTGTAACCCCCTATGAAATGAAAAAATATCGAATACTTCCCACATAAAATATCCATTACTATTTCAAAGGAATGGGGAGATAGTGAGCAAGTAGAGGACAAAAGCATAGTTAAAAACACAGCAGGGCAAACTCCAAATCCTGAAGCTCTTAGGTCTGATGTCAAAGGGCAGGACACTTCTCTCTCTTGGGCTGTGTCCACTTTGTATGCATGCAGCGCTCCTTTACCAGGGCTGTGGCATCCCCTGACATCTACATTTTCTAATGCTATCAGTGCTTCACTTGCCACAGCTTCCCACAGTGGCTTCCCTGGACTCAGAGGCTTGCCTTAACCTCAGAGGAGGATTCCAAAACCTTTACATTCCTATATCCTTCATGACTCTAAAGCCAGAACCTGGTGGCTGATGTTCCCAAGTTCTGCTGCCTGCTGGGGATGGACTCTGGCCACTTCCTTAAACTGCATTTGCACTAGCTTTTATTTGTTACCCTGTAGGAACAGATAATTTCTCAGGCCTTTTGTTTTTACTCTCTGCAGGATTAGCTGGGTGGGGTCCTGCCCTGAGGGTATCTCTCCCTGTATTCAGTTTCATTTTATCTGTTTCCGCACAAAACAAGGTTTCGGCATTACATTTCCACGTGTTCTTCTTTTTTTTTCTCTTTAAAGTGTACATTTTGTATTTCTTTTTGGAAACCCGATAAGGATGGAAGGTCTCAGCTAGTGCTCCAGTGCTCTGCCTGCCCCATATGCTCATATATTTGAATGCTAGTCGCCAGTTATTGTGGCCTTGTTGGAAGAGGTTTGTCATGGTCAGTGGGCTTTGAGGTTTCAAAAGCCCATGTCATTCATAGTTAGCTTTCTCGGCCTCTTGCTAGTGGATCGAATGTAAGTCCTCAGCTACTCCCCCAGCATCATGCCTACTGCATGTTGCTCTGTTTCTACCCTTGATGGTCATGAACTCTAAGTAACCCTCTGAAACTGTAAGTCCCCCACCCCCACCCCAAAACTCATCCTTCAATGAGTTGCCTTGGTCATGGTGTCTGCACAGCAAAAGAAAAATAAACTAAGACATACTCTCAGATAAGCAGAGTCTTCACCCCTCAATCAAGGAAACTTGTCTTTATAATAGACGAAGACCATTTGCAGAAAAACTGCAACCAATTAAAATGCAGAGTTGTGGAGCTCAGTCCTAACCGATACAACTATAGTTTAACTCTCACGTTGAAGACTCAGGGATTATTGTAGAAGATGGGGCAGGTGGATTTTAAGAGATAGGGGAGCAGGGTGTTTGCTATCAAATTGTGTCTCCTCCATATGTCAGAATTTACACCCATAGAGTCTCACCAACATGACTATTTAAACACGAGTGGAACAAGGACAACAATAATAGTTATATTACAGTGGATAGATGAAAGCCCAGGAGATGTGCATCCTATACAAAGAACTGCAGGCAACTAGGGAATGCTGGGAGTGGGAGAAATAGTCTTCCTCAAAGAACAATTGGTTATCCAATCCCAAACTGTCAGCCCAGAAAATATACAGATAAGTATAGATTGAGCAGGTTGTTCTAAGAATACACACACAAATTTATACACATACTAACATGGACACACACACATGTAACAACAATTAATAAAAAGGGAGACCATGAAATTGAAATAGAGCAAGGATGGGTACATAGGAAAGGGAAAGGAGAAATGATGTAATTATATCATAATCTCAAAAAGTAAAAGAAATAATTTTTTTAAATTGTGAAATCCACAAAAAATGTATAATTACTTTTAAATTTTCATAGTATACTTTAGAAAATGTAACCTAACTGTAGATACCACATTTGAATTTAAAGGATGAATTCTTCCATTGTACAATTTGATAATAAAGGCATAAGTCTAGCTTTGATATATTTTGTAAGTGCAAGGCCTTGACTGAGTTATTTTTCAGGCTCACCCTATGATAGGCTAGGATAGAATACAGTGTCCTTAAACTTACGTGATTGGTGACCAGTTATCACAGCTATGCTAGTAGGAAGGGACCTTTATCAGATGTTCTATGCAGACAAACACAGTGGTCTCTAAACCCTACGTGCCAGCAACTAAAAAACTGGGTTGTTACTAAACGGACCAGATTTAGTTTATAGCACTTATAATAAAAATAACCCTGAAACCTGGACCTGGTGGTGCAGGCCTTTTATTCTAGGTATTTGGTAGACAGGACACTTAGAATTTTGGTGCCTGTCTGGGATAAAGAGGAAATTTAGCACCAGTTCAGGCAAGTTAGACTTGTCTCAAAATGAAAAGGCAAAACCAAAAAACAAATAGAGCATGAAAAGTACAAACATGCAAACAAAAATATGGCAAGGCTGGAGATATAGCTGAGTCAGTAAAACCATTCTTGCCTAACATTCACAGCTTCATAGGTTCAATTCCCAGTAACACATATAGAATAACATGCCATAATGAACAAAAACCAGTAACACACATAGAATAACATGCCATAATGAACAAAAACCAGTAACACACATAGAATAACATGCCATAATGAACAAAAACCA
>JADRCH010007391.1:1077848-1173614 GCA_019843965.1 Rhynchomys soricoides | reverse complement strand
AAACCAGTAACACACATAGAATAACATGCCATAATGAACAAAAACCATGAACAGGAGACTACACCCCAGGGATACTCTGATGAGGTGAGGACCAGCAGTAGAGACTGTTGATCTCTTTCCTTCTATTTCTCTCCATTCTTGCCTCTCTCCTCTACCTCCTAACTAAAAATTGTTGAAAGGTTGAGACTGAGTCAATATTGAGAGACATTAGGGATGAAGTGCATATATAATCCAGCAAGTACTTGGTTTAAAAAACAGGGACAACTTTAAGGATGATGTCATGGCTTAAATAAGATGAACTATGTTTAGCATAGCATTCAATTCATGTTAGCTGCTGCCTTTTCATTATTAATTTTATTACTATTATCCTGTTGTGTCCTTCAGAGCTATTTTTGTCTTTATTTATCACTAGGTCTTGGGGTAAAATATGAATCTCAGTGTTGTAGTGGGAAGTAAATGGAGTATATAGTATATTGTGTGCTAATATGGTAGCCATTATTTTTAGCTGCTTCCGTGGAAAGAATGTTTTACAATTAATGATAGAAATAATTCCTTGCTATAGGTAGCAGCAAAAAGTAGTTGCTGTGTATATGGCAAGAGATTCTAGGAGTTATAGAGCAGTAGCACAGTAACAGAATGCATGTTCTCATGGCCCCACAGTACTGCAAGTGTTGTCTCTGAAATAGAAACAGCAGCATCTCCTGGAAACTCCCTAGAAATGAAATTTTGAGGTGTCCTTCCAGTTACCTACTGTATCAGAATGAGGCTAGGACTCCACAATCTGGATTTTAGGGAGACATTCAGATGAGTCTCTATGCTGTAGTGTAAGGTCCATGATCTGGAGGTTTAAGAATGTTCATAAACCTTAGTTCTATGTGAGACACTTATTTTTCACAAAGAGATGCTATTTACATAGCTTTCTATATTGCTTAATTAGTTCATGTTTCATGTACAAATTTGTATAATACAAATGTGCTCTTTTTAAAATAATCAATTTTGTTTTCGTTTAACAAAATATAATATAAAACCATCACTAAACTGATGTGAGTTCATATGAGCTTTGCTCACGTTGAGTTAAATGGCACTGTTCTCCTGGTATCTTCCATCCCCTCTGGCTCTTACACTCTGCCGCTCCTTTGTGGGTCTCCTGACCACTGAGGGGAAGGATTTGATGGAGATATCCCATTTAGAGCTGTGTGTTCCAAGATCTCTGTCCGTCTCTCTGCCTCGTGTGTGTGTGTGTGTGTGTGTGTGTGTGTGTGTGTGTGTGTTTGCAGGTACCCATAGAGGCCAGATGTATCAGATCTCCCCTGAGCTAGAGGTACAGATGGCTACCTCTGTGGATTCTGTAAAGCAAACTCAAACCCTGTAAGCACAGTACATGTTGTTAAGCACAGACTCATCTCTGTACAGATAGTTCTCCAAAAAAGCAATCTGAGTTTTTTTGTTTCCTTTTTTAATGTACTGATTTGTATCTTTGGTTAAAAAATAATGTAAGTTAAATTATATCTTCTTATTGTACATAATAAGCCACATTGATTGTTTTATGCAAAAAAAGCACATGCTTTTCTGGCATGCTAAAAAGGGAGCAGTCACACTGCAGAGTTGCGGGGACTAGTTTTTAGGAAATCTCTACATTCAAAACATTCTGTAGCGAATGCCTTTTGTGTCACCATGAAAAAGTACATCGTGTTTTCTTTTTATTTTATTTATTAGTACAGGAGTCACCCCCAATTCTATCATTTCAGCATAGCACAATCAAGGACAGATAGGGTTTGAACAATGGGTTGTTATTTGGAAAAATTTATATAAATTTAGAAGTTTTTTATTTGATATCAAGCGTCTATTTTGGAGGACCCTATGGTATTTCCTGATTTCTTTGAATCTAAATACAGTAAATGAATACAGGTGGACAAGGTGGTACATGCCTATAATCCTGACACTGGAGAGGATGAAGTAGAGAGTTGAAAGCGAGCCTAGAGTACGCATACTTTCAGGATAACTGGTTTGGTAATTCTGATCTGTGATCTGCACAAACGTTGCTTCTCTCTGTCTCAGTTTTTACTCCATAGAGACAATGGTGTTTATAGGGTTGTTGCAGGGATTGATTTACTATTTGTAAACTGTTTGGAGCAGTGATAGGCACACAGCAAGCACTCAGTTCAAATTGGCACTATTAGTATTATAGAACTTTTGGGTGATTTCTTCCTTAGGTTCTTTTTCTAGTTCTCATTTTGGGAAAAAAAACTTCTACAAGTGACCTTATTCCCATCAAAATATCATCCAACTATCATTGGGAAACATTATAGATCAGAGAGGTTAAAGATTAATGTGGGTCAAATTAAAGATATTAATGATAAATGATGGAATATGTACTGTGAACAATAGTGAGTTTGAGGTCAGACCAGCTCTCACAAAGAGACCCTTTCTTAAAACAAAGTAGATAAACATTACGGGGTGTTTTTTTTTTTTAAATCAATGATTTGGTTATCCAGTCAGTGAAATTAACAAATATTTATTGAGCAATTACTTTTTGCCCAAGAACTAAATTACATCCATGAGTAAATCTGACCTATATTCTGCCTTCTTACAATGAGGTCTTATGGGAGAAGCAGGCATAGAAGAAATAGATCATCATAGAAATGCATAGTACACACAATTAGAAATTGTGATTATTGTTGCTAAGGAAAATTGATTTGTCAAACATGTAAGTGTGGAAGAACATTCTGCCAAGATTTGTGAACTGTGGCTCACAAAACAGTGTCTTTATTAGGAGGCAAATGCTGGTTGAAGAGATGCCATTATGGAGAAAACCATTGGTTATTTCTGCAGGCCTTTTTTTTTTTTTTTTTTTTTTTGATTTTTCGAGACAGGGTTTCTTTGTGTAGCCCTGGCTGTCCTGGAACTCACTCTGTAGACCAGGCTGGCCTCTCAGAAATCCACCTGCCTCTGCCTCCCAAATGCTGGGAATAAAGGCGTGTGCCACCACTGCCCGGCTCTGCGGGCCTTTCTTGTAGCACATACTTAGCAACATCAGTTTTTGTCTTGTGACAGACACTTTTGAGAAATTTCTGACTTGGAATGGTCAATCATAACTGCAATTCTAGAACGCAAATGTTGTCAGGAAAACCAATTAAAGATGAAAACTTAATTTATATCTGCTTGTTGTATTTGTATGTACAGGTGAAAGCATAAAATTCACCACATGAATCCTATCCATTCATCTATGTCCAACTCATATTTTCCAATTCTAAAAGTAATTAATGATCATTATAAAAAACAGTTTAAATAAGGTAGATACAGTTTCAGATAATTTTGTAAGCAATTATTTTTAACGCTACATGTATTTCTCTAACAAAAATGTGCTGTGTATATGTGAACAAATTTAATGACACCATATATGTGCTTTTGTGTCTTACTGCTCAACTCAATATTATATGTTTTTTGTAGCCATAGCTGTATTGATAAAGTTAATTTACTTTCCTTTTCCTCCTTGCCTTCCTTTCTTTCCTTCTTTTTAGCAGTTCCGGGGGAATCAAACCTAGGTCTTGGCTTCTCAAAATTAAGCAAACCTATTCTCACTGCAGTCTATTACTGTTTGTATTTTCATTTTGAGACAGGACCTTGCTTAGTAGCCAAGATTGGACTCCAATTTGTGATTTTTTTTTCTGCCTCTCAGGTATCTGTGATTATGGGCATGCGCTACTCTGCATAGCTAAAAGCCTAAATTCTGATGTCTGTATATTATATCCTTTATGCGGCTATAATAGTATCATTTATTGGCTAAATTTACAATACTGGTTTATGTCTCATTGTTCTGAAACCTGGTACGTATAAGAGCAAGGATCTTATAATGACTGTTTTACGCTTTCAAGATGGTACTTTGTTGCTGCCCTTACAGAAGGTGTGAGCATTTTCTTCACGTGGCAGCAGGAATGGAAAAGGGGGAAGGGGAGAAGCCTTTCCTTTAAGCCCTTATATAAGAGTTCTAATAGCTTTCTCAAGGACCCTCCCTCTTAAGACCATCATCTTGGGAATTAAGGTTTAAATATATGAGCTTGGAGAGACTGTACACAAAGTCTGACTAGCAGTGTATTTGTTATAATTGCGTTCTGCAATTTAGTTACCTAATATCTTATTGTTGAGCACTGAATCTCTTCCCATTCTAAGTGTAAAGAGATCTTCCTTTGTCTTTATTTCTGTTTTTCTGTTAATAGACTTACATCTTGCACTTAATTACCTGGTAAACTAATATGCTAAAGCAGCTTGGTTTCTGTGAGATGGCTTCGCTGATTTGGGAGTCTATAATTTGTCGTAACTAGCTGAGATAGCAGATAGCAAAAAGTGGAAATGATGTTACAGAAGTAGATTGAGCCATTAGGAATGAGAAAGGGAAGAAGGTGAGGCATTTGAATGATCGTAAATGGAAAAAGTAGTCTTGTCTGTATTTCTCCAGAGTTGAGTCTCAGAACCAATAAGGTGTAATTGAGTTCAGCACAAATACAGGTTGTGAGTCCCTTAGCCACGTGCTTGGGAATAGAAGTGTTTTAGATTTCAGGGTTTCTTTCTCAGATCTTGGAATATTTATATATTGATTGATACAATAATATATCTTGTGGTATGGGTTTCATGCTTAAACATAAAACATATTTTTTGTTTCATACTTACAGAAGTAAAGAGTAATTTTATATAATATTGAGTGAGAATGTAGTTTTTTGCATTTATATTTATTTAAGGCATGGGTATATGTTTGCACACGTGTGGAAGTCAGAGAACCCATTGTGCAGAGTCAGTTTTGTCTCTTCATTATGCATGTGAGTTCTGGGTATCAAACTCAGTTTCTCAAGTTGGTCAGCCAGCACATCTCACCAGCCTAGTGTAACTGTATTTTAACTACAATACTATGAGGGCATGTGAGGGACATTTCCACTTGTTCTATCTAAGCACTCCAAATGCATCAGAATTCAGAGCATTTTAGAGTTCTGGGTTAGGGTTTCTCAACCTGTAACAGCAAAATGTACTAGCACGCATTCTGTACCAAGTACATGTATTGGTATAGTACCTTCTTGGTGTCCTTTTGGCAGCTTGTGTGTGTGTGTGTGTGTGTGTGTGTGTGCGTGTGCGCACACGCACACACACACATACATACATCCCTCATCTTACAAACAGCGAAGCCAAGACCCAGGTAGTTTCTATAAGTTGTCTGGTGCTATGCAGCTACTAAGTGATGATAGCAGCGTTAACATGCAGACACCTAGCTCTAATTCTTATTTATTACACTATTCTAGCTTTCCTGGATATTTGCCATGGTACAGGCACTACACACAAAAATGAAAAACATGCAGAAATTGACCTATGCCCACTAAACTCCTGACATCAAGGAGCTAATCGTCAAATGAGTGTGATTGCACCAAAAAGATCAATTTAATAAAATGGGGTGAGCCCTATGAAAGAGGTATGCACCATTGTGTAAGAGCCAGAAGAAAGCCTGTTAGTACAAAGTGGGGGTTCAAAAATAAGGGCAGGTGGTTTTCCCTAAGTTCCACATTGAAAATGCCATACCCTATTACCAAGTCTGCCTTGGCTATAGGAGAAACAGACAAGTTTGATTTTTATTTGTAGAGCAGGCTATTAAAATCCTCCTCTAAATCAAGATGTCCATCCAATAAGTGAATTGTTGGATTGGGAGAGTTAGGTTCACACTGTTTTGGTGAAGATCAATTATGTCCGAGTTACTTTCAGGAGCTACAACCGTATCTGTAGTATCATTTACTTATTAGTCTTTAAATGAACTTACTTTAATAGAAATACATTTCTATGAAAATAGCACGACTGAAAATGGAAACCCAGTTTTATTTTCTGTAAATAGAAGGTACCATCAAAATAAACACACAATATGGGAAAATATTTATCTGTGTGCCACCTAAAATGATGCTTCATGGCAGTATTGGTATATATGCCACATGGTGGAAAACACTGAAATATGTCATCAGGCCTCAACATTCTGTAACTAGGGCAAGTAACTCTTGTGGGGATTTGCATCTCCCACATTTTCTTTCCAGCATCACTGTGCATATTTCCTCTACTTGGCCACACAGCCCTGACCATTTCAGTTGTGTGTTTCGCCCATGTAAACAGGTGTATCCCCGTGGCATACTAATTAGACTCAAACCATTTATCTCCTTGTAGGCAGTGAATTGCTGCTGCTAATCTGCCTGCCATACTCATTTACATTCATTGCTGTACTGACTTGAGAGAGTAATGCCCTGTTGTCCCTCCCTGCCAGGCTGCCTTAACTATATCTGCCCTATTGGCTTGAGGGGTCTACTACAATGCAAGGCTCTTTGGCGAAGGAAAGAACTACAGGATAAAGCTTCAGTACTTTCAGTAGTGTGTGTTAAGAAAGATTCTAAGAACTTGCCATAAGCGTAACCCCATTCAGATTTTTCCATTTTACTTTCTGGGAGAAGCAGTAGACTTACCCCAGGGTATGGATCAGTTTCTTAATGGTTTGGGGGACAGTGGCAAATAGGCCATATCCTTCTATAAGGGTATGATGACTGCTTACTGTGACTTTGGGGACCTAGCACTCCTGGATTAGCTCAGTGATATTGGAGTTCCTATCCCATTTATGGAGAATAATTTACAGGTAATTTTATATGTTTATTTGTTTAATAGGAAAGCAAGAATTCAAGTCTTATACTGACTCTGGACTGTACACTGTAGGGAAAAGGCCAAGGATATCACCCCTTTCCTGCAGGTGAGGCCAAGGCTCCCAGTTTTTCTGGTTTGACTTGGTTGCTGACTATAAAGGAAGGCTCTTCCTTCTTCCAATTTATGGGTGTGGTAACTTCTATAGTCCAAGTGGTATGAAAATCCATGGGAGCCCAACACACGGGAGCCTAACACATACAGATACAGCACCATACCACCACCACCACCACCACCACCACCATCATCACCATCACCACCACCACCACAGCGAATCAAGCTTTTTACTCATAAAGTTAGTAGCCTGAGGCACAAGTAAATTTATAGCAGTTTGTAGGCCTGCTAGAGCTTGCCTGGGATGGTAGTCTCCCAAGAGGATTTCAAGTTCTGGCCATAAGTTCTGGGCTCACTGGACATTCCTAAGGCGAACTTAATCATGCCTCTGGATGTCTTAGAGCAAACTATTTGGTTGCTGTTTTTGTAAATCAATGTCTTTATGTGTATAAGGGAAGTAAATACAAAGACTACAAAGTCATTGCTTCAACTTCTGCAGCCAGAAAGGAGACTCAAAGTTCAGAGGTTCCATTGTTAAGAATACTACCACTAGTTAACCTTTGAGAGCTTCCTTTATGCCAAGGATTGTGCTTTGTAGGCTAATCTCACCGGAGCTGAGGTAGGATTTTTAGTGACTGATTGCTGATAAGTCTATGGAGACAATAAGAGAAAAACAGTTTGGCTCCTTCCATTCTGGAAAGAAGCCCCGAAGTTTAACATTGATAGTCACTGCAAAAGCCTCCTCTGTGTGTTATTTAATCTTTTTTGACAGTTCTGTGAAGTAAAGACTAACAGAATCTCTAAAAGAAATCCATATGGAAACCAGTGCTTAGAGACGGGGGAGAGCTTTCGCTCAATGCTGAGTAGCTTATAAACCAAGCTTCCTCCTTGTCTTTTTCCAGGTCTTCTCTTCTTAACTAAATAGATATCCCTCTTCCAAAGTCCTTATCCTTTGCTGCCGGTAACCTTAGTGTTACCCTGCGAAACACAGGGGGAACTCAATGCTGGTTCAGCATTAGCTGGGAGGCAAAAGGTCTCCAACTGAGCTTGCAGGGGACTATACCCCCTGGGGAACTACAAAGGAAAAAAAGAGGGGAGGGGGGCAATCTTGTTCTCACTAGGTCTAAGTGTGTATTGTTTTGGGTGATAGTCTTGTTGTCTCAGGAGCAATAACAACACGAGGGGGCAAATTTTTCTCGTGCTACTTGGCTTCCCTCCTTGGCTCCAGGCTGCTCTACACTGCCGGCCCCCTCCCCTGTCTTAAACCCACTCTTACTCAACATCCTCTTTTGCCCTTTTCTGCCACACCTTCTCCTTAACCCTAGCTCTTGAAGTCTTTTAGAATTGTTATTGTTTTTCTGCTGGGAGCAGTGGGGGTGAAGGCCTCTTCCGGAAGCTTTTTCTCCTCTTCTCCCCCAGCCCTCATTCTGGGCTCCACCCCCATAGTTTGTTGGCTGGCATTCTCCAGGAATGAGGGAAGCAAGAGAATTAAGAGGAAGAAGGGCTGTAAAGAGCAGCATCTTGTGAGACCCAGGTGTCTGCAGGCTTCTTGGCCATATTCATTAAGTCCAGTATGTATTTTTTTTTACACATATATGTCTTTTTTTACACATGTATGTCTTTTTTTACACATGGAGAGGAGAGTCCGAGCTGCTCAGTCTCCCTTATGCTTCAGGTGAAATGGGAGAAGTTGAAGATACTGCAGGTTGCTAGTTGCTTTATTTCTTAAGCCGCTTAAGAAAAGGGGAGCCCGTGGAGCTTCCTAGAATGAAAAAACATTTGTCTAGTAAGTCTTCATGTCCTCTCCCTCATAACAGTCCATCCAATATAAATGACCAAAGGGTACATAGCCTAGATAAAAATATATTGTTGCTCAGTATGTTTCATTGACTAAATGGATGGGAAAAGGACGGGAAAGATCCTTGAGTTTATTTACCCAAGGTTTAATAATTTACTTTTTTTTTTCCAAAATCAGAATTTGCCCATCCAGTACAGTTTCCTATACAAATGTAGTTGAGGCAGACAAAAACTGGGATGTAAAATAAATTAGATCTCCAGAAAAACTTTTAGCGAGAATGTAGATTGTTTTGCTATCTTCAAGTGGATGGACACATCCACTTGAACCTTCGTAGATTAAACAAAGAATTTACCATGACCAAAAGGGTATACCTAGCCTAGATAAAGAATTCTAGTGGCTATTGATGGCAGAATTTATTACTGAAGTCTACCCGTCTTCGTTTTTCACATCACAAAAGTGTATTTGTCTTTGATATAAACAGTTTTACATCCTTGAATCTAAAACCTTCCATCATTACTGAAGATAACCTTGGACTGGTGAAATATCCTTTTCTTAAAAGCAATATTTACTAGATTTTATACATTAACAACATAAGGATTCAAGGTATAATGTGACCCTTTTTAAAGAATATGTAGAGTTGTACGTTATGTGGCTCCATCTTAATAAGTCTTGCTTTATAAGTGGGGCAGGGATGTAGGCAGTGGTGGAAATATGGTATATAGAGATAGTGAGGCATTTATAAAAACCCCTATAACAGGGACATTCTTTCACGTAGCAAGTACATATACCTGCTGTTTAACTTTTGAAAATGATAGCACTGATACCTGCCTATACCACTCTCAGAATAATTCAGTGAGGCTCAGAACAAAGCTCAGCACATAGTTACTGCTTGGTAACGATTATTGACAATAATACCAGCATCTACATTACAGACCTAGTAATACCTGATGCCTAACCAGGACTTTATAGTGTAGTGATAAGGAGAAGCGGTTATAACAGCACATAGATACCTGGAGGTGCAGAAGGAACTGGTCAGTTCTTCCTAAAGTAATGAAATAAGGAGAGGAGAGGACCTTTACTTGGTCCTTTTAAAAAGGTGAACAGAGTTTAGGCCACATCAGACAAAGAAGGTAAGGTGTCTCATGGTCTAGAGAATGGGAAAAGCCTGGGCTTATCAGGGACTTGGAATCCAGTAGAGCTGCAAAACCCCTGCTGCTTGAGATATCAGCAGGGTCCAGATCATCACAGCAGGTTAAAGAACTCTGAGGTATTGCCTTGAACATTTGGGTAGTTGGTGAACTACTGGTGGAGAACTGATTGTTTGAGGAGGGAAGGAAAACGAGATGTTTAAAACACATCTGAGCAGAAATAGCAATTAAGCAAATGGACAAACATGCTGGGCACATACTGAGCTGTGACCCTCGGGTATTTTTACTTTTTTTCTTTTGAAGCTGGGTGTGACAGTTCATTCCTGTCAACTCAGAACCAGGGAGGCTAAGGCAGGTGAGTGATGAGTGGTGAGTTTGAGGAAAGCCTAGGCTGCATTAGCCTGTGCTCTATCATAAGATTACCTCCTATTTCAAACAAATAAACAAACAACGAAAACAACAAAAAACATGAGCTGGGGATCCAACTGAGTGGTAAAATGCTTGCTTAGAATACACTAGGCCCTGAGTTCAATCTCCAGTACTCCCTGATGGGACATAAAAATATAGTGCTACCTGCTGTCCAGGATTGTTATGAAGGATAAGGGAAAATTGAGGACTTTAATGGTGCCTGGCCCTAGTGAACTGCTCATATGAGGTACTGAAGACATGGAACCTATTGTTATTTCTCTTGCTTGGCTGCTCCTTCTGTTCCTCTGCTTTGCCTCTTTCCTCTCTCCTCTTCCTCTTCTTCTCTCTCCCTCCCTCCCTCCTTCCCTCCTTCCCTCCTTCTCTCCTCTTTAGAAGAATTATGGTAGGGAAGAGGCACTGGAAGGAGGCTGTGGTTGTCTGTGACTTCCTGGGTTTCCATTAAAATGAACTAGAGATGGACTTGGTAAGGCAAGGGCAAGGAAATGCTGGAAATGTGGTGGCTTCTATTCTATGGATCCAGTTCTTCAGGGATGTTAGCCAGTGCTTAGCTGAGAGGCGGTCTCAGGGGGTTGAGAACTCTATTCTTAGAGAGCTGCTAGCTGGGAGACTCAGAAAGCCTTCCTGCCAGGGCTACAGGGTTTTGGCAGTCCATGATCAACTCATCTTCACTGCTGTTCTCTTCCTCCTATTTCTATTTCTCCTATCTATTGCTAGAAAATTCACCCAGCTCCAATCTTCTTTCCCCTTAGCTTCATCCCTAAAAAGACACCGTGACCCCTCTGTCCTTGCTAGTGTCACATGTTGCCATGGAAAACTGGGAGGGTTAAAAAGAAAAAAAACCGTTTACAGTTACCATCTTGCTGGCACTCCCCATTTCCCTTCCCTTTCTTCCTAGACATCTCTTATTCCCAATCACCACACCCTTTCCAGCCTCTCCTGGAGAGCTTAAATCTCTGTGATAGGTGACTAAGTAGTGTACCTGAAAACCCCTGCTGGGGACTAAGGTTGCACTAAAAAGGCTTTCAGTTCTACCTGCAGCTGCAGGAGGCCAACTGAGAGTGCCGCCAGGGGCGAGACCAGCTCCTGGCTCCTAGGTCCCGCCCCACCCCCTCCTCTGTCCCTCCGCCTCTTCTGCCCCACCCATCTCCACCCCCTCCGGCTCCACTCCCCTCTAGCGGCCACTTGTCCCTTTTAAGGAACTCCACCCTAGGTGGAGTCCTCGTGGTAGACGCACCTCTCCTCAGGGCCTAGTCTGACACAGAAAGAGCTATGTACTCCATCTGCTCAGATTGCCTGGCGAGAGCACCAGGCTTTGACCCGCGGGTGCGGTATACCAGTGGGGCGGCCAGGTACCACCGAGAAGTCTCTCAGGCGCGGTCCTGCGGGAGTGCCTCCCACTCGTGTGGGAGTCCCTGCCCTGGGCCGGTGTTTTCCTATATGTTTCGACCAATCGCCGGCGTCTTTTCCTCCTTTCTTTTTAGGAAGGCGCCGGGTGTGCAGCACTAACCGCTGCGTGGAGGGGATCCTCTGGCGCTGTCTCCTTGTGGGTCTTCACTGACTCCCTCTCTCTCTCTCTCTCAACTTTGCGTTCAAGTCGTGATCTAAGGTTTGGGTGCTTTGCTGGGACCCCGCCCGGGCTCTCTAGGCGAGGGTTTGAGGAGTTCTGAGGTGGGTGGAGAATGGGCTTGGCCGGAACTGAATCGGTTGAGGTAAAAGGGGAACGCAGGAGCTTCAGCGCTGGCCACTTACCCCCGGAGAAGCCGCTGTATTTTTAGCACAGGGAAGGCTGCAGTGGGAGGATTCTTTTTAGGAAGTCAGCTCCACCGCCCCGATTTGGGGCTTGGATGCTTGAAAGCTTTGTTTCCCTTGTTCTGAGGGTGGCCCAGCTGGGTCTAAAACGACTCCCTCCCTTTTTCGTTTTCCTCATCCTTTTCCAGCCTGGAGAAAACAGGGAGGTGGGGGACCAAGGAAGAGAAGGCTAAAGCGCGTTACCAGGCGCGCTGTCAGACATGGGCGGGTGCGAGGGGAACAGCTGCCTTGAGATCAGCTCTGGAGTATGAGTCTCTGAGAGGACTGCGTGAGCTCCGGACACTTCAGGAGTCGTCGGCTAGACGCATAGATGGTAAGTGACTCGGGAAAGAACCGCTCTCACGTCTTCAGTTTAGGTTCTAATCTCCCCCACCCCGCGTGTCAACCGCACACACCCACTTGGCTTTGGGTTTTAGCAGTGAAGTGGGATGGGGGAGGCGAGTAAGCGGAAGGGGATAAGAACATTATGTGGAAGCATTAAACTCAATAGAAAATGACTTCCCTTAAGGATCGTGGAGACTAAGAGGAAGGGTACTTCAGGGGGCCTTGTGGAAGAATTGAAAGGGGACACGAATGGATAGGTTTGTCTAGTTCAGTCTGTCCTGTCTAGGTGCTCTCAATCCTCCTTAAGTGGTAAGGTTTGTTTTAACCCTATACATCCTAAGTCTCCGCGTGAGAGAAGAGGATTTGGAGGAGCACTGATCCCACTTACGTCACCCCTCCCTTCCCCCAAGCAGTAGCAGGTACCTAGAGATGCTTCTAAAAAAACGAAGGAGGAGGGGAAGTGAAGAGTTAAGTTGGGAGCCTGGCCTCTTGGTACTGATGGCAAGATCCCTTCTGCGGAGGAGCTGCTTAAGGCATGCCCCTCTTTAGGAGGGGCTGAGCTTAGTTGCAGAAGCCAAAGCATAGCGCTGTCTAGGCTCTTTAAGATGTGGCTAAGGGGTTAGTTCGTGTAGGTAGAAGATCTGCCAGAATTGCTGTGATTGCTGGAGCGAAGGGACTTGCTTAGCCACAAGGTGAAGCTTTTTGTACTTTTTTTGACCCTAAGAACTTTGTAGAAACTAAACCATGTCCTAACAGGTGGCCAGGAGAACAATACCTTATTTTCTCTAATATTATTGTAATTTTGGAAAAAAATATAAAGTACTTGTATGTCACTTAGCGTAATAGTGAGAAAAGAGAAAAAGAGACTGATCTCTGGATTTGGATTTTAACCTGAAGATAATTGGTTTGTGATAATAAAAACACTTCTACCAGCATCAGCTAGTTATATGACTATGCACCTTGCTTTTTCTCCTCTGAGGGATGCATATTAAAAATTCCTATTCAGAAGGTATATATGATATAGGCTGTTCCTACTCGCCGTTCTTCATGTTCCTTTCCTACTCTGGGGTTTTCTCTGGCTTGCTGAGGGCAGACGTTTTACTTTACTGTCCTTAAAGCACATTTCAGATGAAGGGGAAAGAAGGCCTGTGCAATCTGAATAGCCTGCTCAAAGACAGGCTAGAATATATGCCCTATTTGTTTGCATTTAAACATGTTCCCACTGGATTTTATCAGCCGCAAGAGAAAAGGCCACTAATCTGTCTTTTTTGATTCTTTGGTTAGTTTAAACAAGACATGTAACCAGCAAGACCTTTAGACTGCAAACCAGTGGCTCACAAGTGACTTTATCCTCTTCAAAGTTTGGGGGTAACCCTTATGCGAGAGACAATAATCCTTGGAAACTGTTGGTGAGACAGGCTAAGCACACTGCCTTTAGGTTAGCTTAGAGGACAGATAGGCAAAAGACACATGAAGGTTAGAAATACACCTTCAAAAGTGCAAGTGACAAAATATAACTCCCCAGTCTGTTCTCAAGACCAAATTGCATAAAGCCTCTACTTTCATAGAACCCCCTTGCTTTCAGAGCATATAGGAAAGAAAATTGGTGGGAAAAAAGTGTTCACTGCAACCACCCTCGGTTTTTTGTAGTATGTGCATTTCAGAGATGAGGCTCTTAGTGGTTCCTGCTTTTTTGTTTTGCTTTGTTTTTTAAATTTCCAAGGTGCCTAGACTGACTATTATTAGTCTTTCTAGAAGGCCTATTTTTCATGGAGGAGGTAGAGAATAGTTACTTATCCGTTTTTATTCTGGCAGGGGCTTATTAATGTTTGATACATCTAGGTGTTCACTTTATTTTCCTATTTCATTATTATTATTTTTATTTATGTGTTTTTGTATGTGTATAAAGTAAATGCTGCATGTGTGAAGAAGCTAGACTTTATGGGTAATTGTGAGCTGCCCAACATGGCTACTGGGAACTGAACCTGGGTCCTCTGGAAGAGCAAAAGGTGCTCTTAACTGGTAGCTCTCACTCCAGCCCAGGACATTTATTTATATGTTTACCTTAGTTTGGAGTCAGTTGTACTTTATGGGCTCACTTAAATTGTTGAATGAAGGAAAAATACTTTTTTTTCATATTTTATTTACATTTCAAATGTTTCCTCCTTCCCAGATCTCCCCTTTGGAACCTCCCCATTCCATCCCCCTCCCCCTGCCACTATGGGGGTATTCCCCCACCCACCCACCCACCCACTCTTGTCTTCCCTCCTTGGCATTCTCCTATACTGGGGGATCTAACACCCTCAGGCCCAAGGGCCTCTCTTCCCCCTGATGTCTAACAAGGCGCTCCTCTACCACATATGTGGCCAGCACCATGGGTCCCTCCATGTGTATTCTTTGGTTGGGAAAAAAATACCTTCTTAATACAGAATTCATTTAGCAAATTGACATACTGGATGTTAGGTACTGAGGAAAAAAAGGTGTTTCCTCCCCCCCCCCCAGTAGACATTGAAACCAGGATCTGGTGTATTATTGGAGTTTTTAAAAATGGTGACAGGGTGTAGTCAAGCTTGCCTTGAACTCTCAATGCTCCTCCCTCAGGCTCCTGAGTGCTCCAATTATCATAGGCATGAACTGTTATATCCACTGAGAAGTCTTTAAAGCTCGTCTTCTGTTTGAATTCTTTTCCTTACCCTCTCACCATATTCGTATTCTTATTTAAGTCCTATCAAGGACTCTGTCCTCCATGGCTCTTCCTTATCTCCTCAGCTATTGTTCAGATATGTCCATATGTTCTTCTCTAAGACAAATAAACTGTCTTATACTATGCTTGTTCTTATGTATGTCCTGATAAGCATTTATAGCATTCCATCCATCCTTCGTTCCTACTTAAAATTCGTTACTATGAAAAGTTTATTTTCTTTTCATCCGTAAATATTGATTTGAAGCACTACATGATTGTTGCTGAATTTTCTGGGACCTTGATCACCGCCTGCTGCATTTTGGCTTAGTTGTGTTTGTAACTAAGCCCCCAGTCCCCTTTGAGACTGAGAGCTAGTTGATGACACTCAGTCCATTGTGTGTTTCTAGCACTTACCTTACAACCTTTCCCTTCCAAACACTTGGTACATATTTTGTGAGATAATGATCGCACTCCTTTTTTAGTTTTTTTGAGACAGGGTTTCTCAGTGCAGCCCTTGCGGTCTCGGAACTTGCTTTATAAACCGGGCTGGTCTCAGAACTCACAGATTGCCTGCCTCTGCCTCTGGAGTGCTGAGCTTAAAGGCCCTGGGCCACCACCCGTCTTGTCTAAGGTGTTATTCTTAACTGCTCTTTGGTAAGTGAAGAAAAACTGATCAGTGTGGTTGATCTAATTGATCATCTGTTTGGTTTTCTTTCTAGCTCACATATGGATATCATTTATTTCGATTTTATAAGTAGAAGTTAGATTTCTGATCTGTTTATGAACTATAACTCAACTTTATCCCCTAGGCTAGTTCTTTATTTCTAAAATGATGTGGTATGTTATGGTTATAAATAATGTATTGAACTGAAGGATTTCACCAGTTTTGAGGTTTTGAGTGTGTTGTTTACTCTTTAATGTCATTGTGTATCTAAAGGGGAGAAATGTAAATTATTGGGCAGGAAGTTAGTTAGAAATCTTGAGAACTTGCTAGATGCTCTGTATAATATACTGAAAATGTTATCTGTGTATTTAGAATTTTAAAAAGTACACTGTGGATTTTCTTTTTCTGTGTTAATTAAACGTAAGGGTCTTATACATGCTACATAAGTGTTCTGCCGCTGAACTACATCCCTAGCCCACGAGAGTTTGAAGGTGCAATCATGTAAATCTAGAACCTTGTTAAGATATTTCAAACATGCCTGCTGGTAGTGGTGGTGGCATGCCATTAATCCCAAAGCTCCACTGGAGGCAGAGGCAGGCAGATCTGTGAGTTCTAGGACAATCAGTGGTACACGGAGAAACCCTGTCTCGAAAAACAATCAACAAAACCACTTACAGTTTTACATTTTGTTTCTCCAACTCGCCATTATGATAACCTTGGTGAAGCTCCTTACACTATGCATTTGGGTGTGCTCTGTGAACTGGAGATGGTAGTACAGACGACTTGAGTGGCATCGAGGGACATAATTGTTTTAATCTTGTGAAAACACTTTCAGAATGTATGAAACTATAGTAGGCAGTGAGAAAATGTCGTTTTTTAGTTGTGTTTCTCAGATCTTAGGCACAAAATATAAGCTTTTCTGTCTTTCATTATCCTCAAATTCTTGCAGTGTTGGGCATCAGGGTCTCAGCATAGCCAGATGTACTACGATTGCTGCTTTCCTAACTCACATTGCTGCTGCATTCTTGGCTGTCTACTTTGTGTAAGTGAAGAGACGGAGAAGCCTCCTGTGTTTCTTCTTAGGGGACTGCTCTTCTGTGATTAGTGCGCTACCTAGATGACCTCATTTACTTTGAATTATTTCCATAAAGGCCATATCTCTATAAACAGTCACCTCAGGAGTGATAGCTTCCACATAGAAATGGGACGGGGGTGTATCAAGCCACTTTGCCTAATCCGAAAAATTGGCCAGTGGCCAACATTTTAAAGTTGGCTTTCACTTACAGTCTAGATTTCATTTTCTCCAATAATTAGATGAAAGAATAAGGTAAGATTTTGTACAGTATTACAGATCAATGAGTCTTTGCAGCTCTGGCCTTTCATTCTTTTTCTCAACTGGAACTTTTAGCTGCTGTGTGCCAGTTGTATTCACTACACATTTTGTCTTATAGTTAATACTACAGTTACTGGATACCCATACTCTCTATATCAATAACTGAGTTTATTGTGAAGGTATGAAAGTACCTCTGTTAGTGTGTTCAACTTTACCAAACTATTCCAGAGGGCAGGGTTGTATTTTTTTTTTTTCATCTAAAAAATTATTTTTGAGAATTTTATACATGTATGTAATGGAATATGATCATATCCACCTCTCATTTTCCTACTTCCAATTTTCTTCCATCTGTTTCCCACTCAACTTCATTTTTCCCTTCTCTCTCTCTCTCTCTCTCTCTCTCTCTCTCTTCTTTTAAAAAAAAAAAAAACAACTCACCGAGTCTAACAAACGCTAATACCTATTTGTGCATGGATGTGGAGCCATCTACTGGAGGGAGCATGTGCAACCTACTGATGGCCACACCCGCAAAGAATGTCAGACTCAGCAACTGTAGCTTCTGAGAGGCGGAGCCTTGTGGGCTTCTCCATTCACAGTGGACTTTCTAGCAGGTCTTGTGCTGGTAACCACAGCTGCTATTAGTCCATGCGTGTGATAACTAGATCGTGTTTAGAAGAAAGTATTTAAATATGTTTGGGTAGAAGAAGAGTGTTTGTACTGAGCATCAAACCTGGACTCAGATCCCAGCCCAATCATTTCCATCTTACATGGCTTTAGCATTGCTTGATCTCTCTGATCCTGTATTCCCTTGTGTGTCTACGGCATCAACAGTAGTATATGTTTTATTCTTATATAAAAGAAAATGGAGCTTAAAGCCACCTGGAGAGGAGAGGACAAAATGGACGAAAACCCTCGAGGCTATGCTACTGGCCACCTACATGACTAGGGTGTGTACAAGTGACACTGCAGAACTTCAACCTCTGGTACTGTTAAGATGAACTGATAAAAATGATAGGTGTCCTGCTAGTAACTGGTTTGGATCTTTTGTACCTTTTGTGATTTTTCTGACCTAAGTACACAGATTAAGGGAGTAATTCTTAAAACTTAACATGGAAATTTTTATAATTGCATCTCGAAAATTCCGTTTGTTATTACGATTTATCTTGACAACTATCCAAGGGACAGGGTTAAACTCACACATCTGTATTTTGCACAGAGGAAGGAAAATCCAGGTATAGAAAGGGTCAGTGAGTCTCCCAAAGTCATGTTGTCTCTTCATTTTTTTTTTCACAATGCTTCACTCTTTGAAAAGTAGGCAGCTACCATGTGTTAGCAATTTCATTTTGTCACACTCACATTCACCCATGATATATATTGTCAGCTTCACTATTTGTCAGAAGGTAGAAAGGAATGCTGACTACTCAAGATTCTCCTGAACAATTAGGCTGCTATCTTAAAATTGTACTTTTATGAGACAATTTTTTCTTTTTTAGAAAGAAGGTACTCAACAGATTTGGGGGACCATAACGTGATAAAGCATATTGTAATTGGACTCAGAGGACAGAAGTTCTACTGATTCAGTCCTTCTAAACTCTGTGAGCTTGGGCCTCTAAGTTCATTATCTGTGTAATGCAATGGGAATATATGAAGTTGTCCCTTTACCTATTGTAACATTATATAGGCGGATATGTGATTCTTTCCATTGTCCAAATGCTCTGTCCTCCTAAGGAACTAGGTTATTAATCCTATGCCGGTGATCAGTGGTCACTGTGCACCTGGTCTCACTATGTCGCCCTGACTGGCCTATAATTTTCTGTGTAGTCCAGGCTAGCCTCAAACTCAGACATCCACCTTCCTCTTCCTCCTGAGTGCTGGGATTAAAGGCCTGCATGACCATGCCTACCCAGATGAGGCATTCTCAATTGTCAGATAGCCCCTGTATGCTGTTCAACTAAAAAAAAAAAATTATAATAGACAAGACAAGAAAGACTTTACTGGCTTTTAAGTTTGCCATCAGAACTTTTAAAGGTGGGCATGGCCTTTAAATTTTGAAGACATAGTTCTGTGTTTGCCTCTACCTTCGTTCCACTCTGCTAAATGGTAGGGGTTCAGAGAGGAGCATGACTAGGAAATAGGGAAAATCTAAGAGAATATTTTCTGTGCTAGGTGTTGGTAAACACTTGTATACTTATTTACTTAAGAAATCCTACAATCTATGTGTTGGTTATTGTCACTAGGAGCTCAGAAATTCTTGCCCAATTTTTTTACTATTACAGAGTTTTGAGCAGGTAATGGTGGGACTTTTAATAATCCAGACACTTTGGAAGCCAAGGCAAGGGGTGGTGTTACGAGTTCCAGGATAACCTGGGCTACAATGCACTGAGAGCCTGTCCAAAAAAAGATGCAGTAGGAAGAGGGTAGTTTGCCTATTTGGAGCCAAGCGACAGCAACACAAAACAGAAAAAAGAAATTAAAATCAATTATTTTATCTATTTAATGTCAAGAACTGAGGAAACCATTCCTAGTTGAAAAAGCCGTAATTCTCAAGGACACTTCTTTACAAAATAAAAGGAAGAATGTAGAGAATTTTGATAGTTGAAGCCTGTGTTTTCCCGTTTCATTTGAAAATTCAGAGGCTATACTAGGCATAATACAAGCAGTTTGGACTCTAGGTGAGTCAAGCATATGGGCACAAAGAAAACGCAGCAGAGAGTATTGATCTTGGAGTTAGAGGCTCATGAGTCACATTGTATAAGGCAACAAAGCGTTTTTCTTTGTCCATCTCAACTTGTCCATCTAGAATTATAGGATTTTACATTATCGTTTGCAGAGCACTAATGCTTCTATAGAGCCTCCCGTGGTTGGAGCCGTGGAGGAAAATACATACTAAGGAATAAGAATGGTTAGGACCAGATGAAAGAGAACTTTGACTTCTCACCGAATGTAAGCTCTTAACACATACCCCTGCATGTCTTCTAAGGCCCGAGAACAGTGTCTGAAATTATGGTAGCTATTCAACACAGTTTTGAATGTTTATCAGGGTAGTAACAAAAAGTGGAGCAAGGAGTCAGGTGTGGTATTTACCCTTACAAACCCTGCACTTGGGTGGGTAAGGCAGGAGGGTTGCTTGTGTTTGAGACCAGGCTGAGCTACGGGCAAGTTTCAGGCAATGTAAAACATTATCTCCATCTCACAGAAAGGAAGGTGGAGTAAAGAATTGAGGGGGAGGGCTTTTTTTTTTTTTTTATTAAGAACAAGAATTGGGAAAATGTAGGAAACCATGAGATAAAATTGAAGAGGCTATGTATGAAACATGCAAGTGGCGCCATTAACATGAAGTGAGATGTGTTACAAGGAATAGCTAAGAGTTTTCCAATTCCTAAGTTGGGAAAGGAGGTGACTTGGGAAATGAGGTGAGATGGCAGGGGAAAAAAAAATCCGTGTTCAGTCAGATAATTCTCTTATAATCCAGAGGGGGGCGCTCAATAGCTGGAAGAGTTTGATTGATTGCTGCCAGGAAAACCTATAGGAGTGTCGCAGAGTTTATCTCCTTTGCAGTCCTAGTGTCCTTGACAAGTGGTTATTTCTAGTGAGGACAAATTACAAATAATCTACTGTCTGACCTTCCAGTTCCTACGGTTTAAACCAGGCAGGGTAGAGGAAATATAAGTGTAATCTGAAATCTGACTAGTTAATTTGTAGGTAAGCTGTAGATTTGGCTTTGTATTTTTAACCTCTTTTACTCTCTACTGAAATTGAACTGTAGATAAGCAAAACCTATTGCAGAGGAAAACATAGGTACTTTTTATGGGATGACTGATGGTTCAAAATACTTGAATGAAGCCATTAATACCATCTCTTCATAAGAGGAGAAGCTGTTTATAGAGGAAAACTGCTTTTATCCACTCTTGGCTTATAGATTTAAGATGTGTAGACAAAAATGGTCTGTTGGTTTGGCTTTGTACATATGCTGCCCATAGAACCATATTGATAATTACCATAATAAGATGGGTCGGAGAGGCTGAATTCACTTACATGAAGAAAGAGAAGCACTTATATGGGAAGCAGGCAACTAGAGCCTGAGACAAGTGATGATCTTTTCTAGAGTAGATTAACTTTGAATGTTTTAATGACTTTCTAGTGAAAAGTTAGTCTGAAAAAACTGTCTAGAGGACATACAGGTAAAACCAAGTGGACATGTCATACTCTATATTGGGTTCAATATCTTAAAAGCTATTTTCCCCTTGTATCTTTTCTAGATATGGATAAATTCATGAACAACATGGATGTCCGAATTAAATCTGAAAGTGGCTCGATGCAGGTATTCAAACAGGTGAGCTTTGTGTGTTGAATTCTCTCTTAAACTTTGGAGAATTGAAGCTCCATTTTCAAATGACACGTATGGGAAATGAGAAGGGATAAAGGAAAGTAGATTTTTCCAGAATGATTTGACTGTCTGGGTGTGAGTTCCAAGTAAGGAGTCTGCCTAGCCTTGAAGAAACAGCTTCATATTGGTCCTATAGTCTTTGGTGAAGGACTACAACCAGTTACTTAGCACTGTCCCATATTTTAGGTATGGTGAAAATTGTGTGCTGTGTTTTATTTAATGTCTTCGCTAGCCTTGCTCAACAGTGTATTAGGGTTCTCTAAGTAAACATGCTGTTGACTCTACTTCCTGTTAACTGTTTCCATGGAGAACCCTAGCTAATACACTACTTTGGGTAAGTGTGAGGTGTGTGTAGAAGAAGCATACAGACATATAGTGAATATATTACATAAAATGTATATTATATAAAATGTGTTATATAATTATATATCTATATTTTTTTTTAAAGAAATTGGCTCCTGTCATTATAGAGGACTCAGCACACTATAGAGTTAGAGTTTCATTTCAAGTCTCCAAACACTGCCGGCAGAATTCTTGTGCCATACGTGGTGGCACAAGTCTATAATCCCTATATTAAGCAGACTGAACCAGGAAAATGAGGATTTCTAGCCCACCCTGGGCTACATAAGGAGATCCTGTCCAAAACAAAAGAAAACAAACAAACAAAACAGAAGGAACAAAGCAATTCTGTCGGTGTGAAAACTGGTCTTGGTGTCCTAGTTTGCTTCTCTGGTGCTGTGATAAACAGCATGACCAAAAAAACAACTTTTGGAGGAAAAGGTTTATTTGTTTACAGTTCACAATCAAAGAAGGCCAAGGGAAGAATTTGGAGGCAGGCATCTGGAGGCCACTAAGAAAACACTACTTGCTTCCCTTCCCTTGCTTTGCTTATAACCCAGGCCTCACTTGCCCAATGACAGCCCCTCCCAAATCAATCATTATGAAATGCCCCCACAAACTGCTCACAGGCCAATCTGATGGAGAAAATCTCTCAGTTGGAATTTTATCTTCCCAGGTATATCTGTGAGGCTTAGTCTTTGTTTTATGAAGGTCTTTACTTATTGATTGAAGCCTCTTCACTTTATGGGAGTGGCTTATACCAACGGTGATGTAAAATACTTGTTTTATTGAGGGGCAAAAAGAAGCTGGTTGTGTTATCCCATGCCTTAATCCCAACACTCAGGAGGTAAAGGCAATCAGATCGTCATGAGTTCAAGGCCTGCCTAGTCTACATATCAAGCTCCATAGTGAGACCCTGTTTCAAAACAAACAAAAACATCTAGAAAAATGACACTATAACCCTGCTAAATTGTCATATAACATTAACTTATCACCAGTCTCAATGTTCACTTTTTACGGAAAAGAAAATTGGTTTTAAACTATATGAAGATGTGTGTATTCCATAGACCAGGCTGAGCTGGAACTTGCTATATAACTTTGGGCCCCCTCAAACACATAGCAAACCTCCTGCTGGGCTCTTGAGTTCTGGGATTATAGGCATGGTATGATGCCTATTTGTTCAGGGTTAAGTTATAAGGCATTATATAAGTGAGCCCCAAATATAGTCAGAATTACCTTGAAAAGGCTGTCAAAATTACATGTATATTGAATATCCAAATATGTTTACATAGTACTCTTCTGATTCTTTTGGTCTTAGTATCATGCCCATAGTGATGAGTTTCTGTTCTTTAAGAGTCATATATGCTCTGTGTGTGTGTGTGTGTGTGTGCCTGTGCGTGTGTTTTCTTGAGATCAATCCTTAGTATATAACTCTTGTTGGCCTGGCACTCAGTATGTAGACCAGCCTGGCCTTGAGTTTAGGTTGATCTTCCTGCTTCTTCCTATCAAGTTTTGGAATTACAGGTGTCTATCATAATGCCAGCTAATGACTCCTATTTTTAATCAGTGAATGATTGGTTTATGGCATATAATTGGATCTAAGTTACGTATGTATTTGGTTGAGACTCCTTGTAATGTTTTAATGATGTTAAACTGAATTTAATGTCTTCTTTACCTTTGTAGCTGGTGCCGTTTAGAAGCTACTAGTACATCAAAAATTTGCTAGTTATTGCAAATTATCACTGGAGCTTGGTCATAGTAATACAAAATAATACTAAAAGAAAGCTTTCTAACTCAGGATACACATGCTGCTCTCTGTTTTCTGGATTTCTGTAGTCATACCTACAAGGGAGCATTTGGCTGGCATATTCTTTTATTTCTAGTTTTTGGTTGTTTTCCTGAAATGGAATCTCTTGTTTGAAACTTGTAAGTGTCTTATTGTGTCATACATGTCCCTTCCCATGTGTCCATTATGTCCTTTGTTAACATTTTACATGCTTTCTCCCCCCCCCTCTCTCACACACACACACAGAGAGAGAGAGAGAGAGAGAGAGAGAGATTTTACTTTGAAAATAAGCTGCATCAAGAAACTTTGCCCCTCAATAGCTGGATATCACCTGCAAATCATCACACTTTTCCTCTAAAACTCTGTAAGAACTTCCACATCCCCAAATGAATACATACAGAAACATTTCAGAGAGATTTCCAATGGCATATTTTCTTAAACTTCTTTTTTGTCCACCAGAACTGTAGCTAAGTAAGTCTGTCCAATTCTCACCACAGTTTGGAGCCCAGATTTTAATTTTATGTCTTCTATAAAAATTTCCTTGATAGTCTGATGCCCATAAATACCTTATACACTCATACTCCTGGAATATTCTATCAGTCCTTCACGTAGTCCCACTAATTTCTTGTTCTGTATTGTCAGCAGCAGCATGGAAATATCTCATCTCTTATTAACAATGGTTTTCATCTCCTAAACTTCACAGTTGTTATTATGTCACTTTTAACTACCTTGGTTTTTCCCCCTTTTAAAGATTTACCTTTTTAATTGAATACAAATATGTGTCGTGTGGCTGTGTGCCCTTGAGTGCGGGTGCCCTCGGAGGCCAGAAGCATTGCATCCTCTTGGAGCTGAAGTAGTTTCGGGTAGTTGGGAGCTGCCCGGTGTGACTAATAATATAACAGAAATCTATTCTTAACAGACATCTCAGAGAAAGTTGTTCCACTGTCCTGGACTATCAAAATGTGCATGTCAGAGAGTAGGTCCCTTCTCTTTCCACACATCCGGTAGGTGGAGGCGTTCCTTGGTGTATGGCCCAATCACTCTTGCTATCTGATTGTGTCTTCACATCATCTTATTTTGTGGTCCCTATAAAGATACTGACCACTAAATCCCACCCCCTAGGTAATCCAGAATGGTTGCTTTAAGATCCATAATTCTGCCTAGTGGTGGTGACATATGCTTTTAATCCCAGTACGCAAGAGGTAGAGGCAGGTAGATCTCTGTGACATCAAGGCCAGCCTGGTCTACAGAGTGAGTTCCAGGACAGCCAGAACTACAGAGAAACCCTGTCTTTTAAAAAATCCCTAATTCTATCTACAATCATCCTTTTCCCAAATTGGCGATATTCATTGATTCTGGGCACTAAGATGTGGGCAAATCTTTTTTGGGTGACCATTCTTCAGCTTGGTATAATGTTACTTTTCTAATATATAATACAAGAATACAGTTGTTAAAATAATTTTTGATCACGTATCATTTAAAGCAATCATACACAAAAAGAAATTATTTGCCCCTTTCTTTTCTTTATTTTCAGTTTCAAGTTAGATACTAATATTTCTGTGCTGCATACTAAGCAAATACCTAGAATTCATCTATTCATATATACATGCGTGTATATCTGTGGTTTTGTCTGTTTTTGTATTCTGGGAAAGGCTCTTATATGTAGTCTAGGTTAGCCTGGAATTGAATATCTTCCAACTTTAGCCCCTTGAATTCTGGGATTACAAGTGTATGCATTTCTGATCTTGTCCCCCCCCCATGTGCTTTTGTTAGTATTTTAGTCTCTTAAAATTGTCACACTAATGTGTGTATAAAGAGGAGTTGTCCAATAGTACTTTATTTCCTAATGACATTGGGATGAGGGGGATGTAAGATTCGAAATTCCTCTAGGGTTATAGATTAAATTTAGCCTTTTAATAATATTCATCTCCATCCATTTTTCTCTTACTACTGAAACACATCATGGCATTACTGGAGAAGGATTGGAATTTCGGAGGGTTAAACTGGCTTTTTGACCAAAATAATGAATGTGCATAATATGTGTGTACACACACAAGTGCACCCAGGCATGAAAATGATTAGTCTAAACCCAGAGCAAAGCTAGAAGGGACCTGTGTACAAAAACAGCCTTTATCTTTCTCTTGGGGAGGAGCCTGGGTTTTATCTTGTTACCATGACAACACTCCTTCCTCTCCTTTCTACTTACTGTGCTGCCTGCAGTATTTTGTTCTTTCATTTTCTTTCTTGTCTTGCCTTCCTGCTTTAAAGCTCCACATCAGAGCTATTTCAAATAAATGAAAAGTAACAGTTTGGTTTCCCTCACTTGATTTCCCTTACTCTCCTGAAGCCAAAGCTGTCTTCACCAGATGTTCAAGAGCTAATATTTATGAAAGTGACCACTTTTTTCCCCCTGGATTTCTTTATAGAATTGCCTTTCTCCATGATCTCTGGTAATTTGTCAGTAAGGAACTTAAGAAAAATGTAGACTCAAATACTGTTTTTTTTTTTTTAAATATATATATATTTTTTAGACTGATTAGGATCCTGGGCATTTAAGGAAGACCGTTGGAAGTAAAATATCTTTCACACCATTCCCAAGTTTCTGGACTGTCCACACATAGCCTTCATCACAGAATCAGAAATACTGGGAAGCTGTAGCTTCAAGATTTAACATAACAAATGGGGAAAAGAAGCAGCCAATCTGTCTCTTTGGACAGTGGTTAATTATTGACTAGAGGTCACTCAAAACCTGAAACTGGCCCACAGGATTGAAGAAGGAAAAGCGTATGTTAACACAAAAAATCAATTTTTTACATCAATTTTCCTGTGGGCTTTCAAATCTGTAATCATTGTATTCAATGAAGAATAGAACATGGCGCCCATCCTTAGTCATCCTAGTGAGTCACCGCAATTCTAGGGCTGTAAACTCATTGCTTGCATTTTTCTTCTTTATGCCTCTAACTAGGACATGCTTTGTGAACAAGAAAAAGAAAGCAGGTAGTGCATGGGTTTTGTTGTTTTTGCAGTTGTTTATTTTTTGTTTTTCTTTTTGTGTACCACAGTGACTTTTTTACAGAATATAGGATAAATCGTACTGCATATCAGGATTCTTACTAAAATTATTTTGATCATATTTAAAAGGTAATCATCAGTATGTGCAAACAAAAGCATTGCTTATGCTAGTGAATAAATAAGGAATGATTATCTTTTTTCTCATTTTTTAAATGGACCTTGCATCCCAACTGCATCTTCCCCTTCCTCCTTTTCTCCCATTCCTTCCCCCTCCCCTCCTCTCCTCCCTTGCCCTTTCTTCTTAGAAGAGGGAAGGCCTCCCATGGATATCAACCTGCCTTGGCATATCAAGTTGCAGTAAGACTAGGTGGATCTTCTCCTATTATGCATAGGCAAGGCATCCCAGTTAGAGGAAAGGGATCCAAAGGCAGGCAATGTAGTCAGAGGCAGCCCCTGCTCCCACTTTAGGAGTCCCACATGAGGTCCTAGCTGCACAACAGTTAGAATGAAAGCAAGAAGAACCTTGACAGCTACTCTCTACTACATTTGCTTAAGAAGCTTGCTTGGAGAAGCATTGGCACCCAGGAAATACTTGCTATAGGCTGGATTCATTTCCACATAACAAGCACACATAAAATCAGTTTGTCCAGAAGGAAAACATAATGGTATTCTTTGAGGAAGCTACTAAAACATTAAGGTCTAAATAACCACCTAACATTTGTTTCAAAGCCATGGAGCAAGAGAGGGCAGTGATTTAAGCATCATTGCAGACAGTTTGGGTGGGAAATTGACAAACCACAAAGCAGGCTTAGTGGATAGACACACAATCCAGGATGGATTGTTTGAACAGGGCCTGTAGCATTTTCTCTCATCAGAGCAATGAGTATGTGTTTCTGTACTTTCTTTGTTCAGTTTCCATTTGCGGTATTCTTGAATAGTGTTTTCAGGAAAGTGAGTTACTGTAGATCATACACCAGCTCAGCACAAGCCCTTCTGCCGAGAGTGTTATTGTAGGCAGGATTCTTGTCCTTTTGCCTTGGCAAAAGAGGGAATTTAAAAAAATAGCCTCTGTTTTATATTTAAGACTCAGAATTTTGGCTCCCTTAGAATTCTAGGCCTAAAGCATAAACTCTAGGTAACTCATTACAATTTTAACTAGGTACTTCCTTGTTGTGTCTATTTGTACATCAGCACCAATGATCTTATTAGAAAATATCATGTAGGGCTGAGGAGATGCCACAATGGTTCATTATACATATTGTTTTTGCAGAGGATCCTGAGTTCCTCCTATATCAGGCAGCTCGCAGCCATGTGTAACTCCAAGTCCAGGGAATTTAATCTCTTTGTACTTCTTCATATTTACTCTTCCATCATTTCATAAACATCTAATGTAATCCATAACTCATGTGTGGATTAACACCCTTTTGTGAAAGGGGACTCAGTAAAATCCTGTTAGCAGGAGCTGGGTGGAGTTGAGGAGGATTACAGTGATGAATCCACAAAGCCATCAGGAACTGCTTTATGGGCGCTAAAGAGATGGCTCAGTGGTTAAGAGCGCTTGGTGCTCATGCAGAGGACTTAGCTTCAGTTCCCAACACCTGGCCTCCACTGACACCTAGACTCACAAGCACATACCCATAGATGTATACATAATTAAAGATAAGAGTAAATTTTTTTTTTTTTTTTTGGTTTTCTAAGACAGGGTTTCTCTGTGTAGCCCTGGCTGTCCTGGAACTCACTCTGTAGACCAGGCTGGCCTCAAACTCAGAAATCTGCCTGCCTCTGCCTCCCAAGTGCTGGGATTAAAGGGGTGCGCCACCTCTGCCCAGTAAAATCTTTTTAAAAAGAATAAAAAAGAGAAAATATTCCATCTTACAGCACATGCTTGCTTCTATTATTACTTCTGTACCATCAAAAGCCCTGGTAAGGAAAAAATATCACACAAACATACCAACAAACAAAAAAACTCTTGGAAATGGATGGCCTTCCTACTCTTCTAACAGATTCTTTTGACTCTGCTTCTTCTACCAGTGAATGAAGCTAGTCAGTCAGAAACAAGTAGGAATGTAGGAAAATGGTAGCTTAAATTGATTAGGTAGGTCCACAGGTCAGTAAAGCCATGTTTATAGTAAAACAGTTATTTTTTAAAATTGTGTGTGTGTGTTTGTATGTGTACACACCGTGAGTGTGCATATACCCACAGAGGCCAGAAGAGGACATTGGATCCCCTGAACTGGAGTTACAGGTAGTTGTGAACCACCTGATGTGGGTGCAGGGAACTGAAGCTAAGTCCTCTGCATGAGCACCAAATGCTCTTAACCACTGAGTCATCTCTTTAGCCCCCATAAAGCAGTCCTTGATGGCTTCAGCACTGTAATCTTCAGCTGACTCCATACCTGCTCCTGCTAACAGGATTTTACTGCTCCCACTTTCACAAAAGGGGGTTGATCCACACAAGTGCATTATCAATTGCATTAGATAGTTATAAAATGGTGGCAGAAAGCATCTGGAGACGCACAACGAAAAAAATTAACACAAGGCTTGAGTTGGCATGGAAACTTGCAAGTCAAGAAAACGTTATCTCAGCAAGCAGAAGCAAAAAGCAGATGGCAGTCTGGCTAAGTTCCGGAGGTTGAGTATACGTTCATTTTCTGTGCCCTTACTTGTTCCAAGAATGCTCTTGTGTGTGTGTGTGGGGGGAGTCTGTAAATGAAGTCACAACAAGAGGTCACTACATCTACATATTCGTGATCTCTTTCAGAATTCAGGTGCTTATATTTTATCAATTAAAAATAATAGTTACTACTACGGTTTCATCACATCCTGTGTTTAGCAAAAACTCTTTAATACCATCATATACTCAGTCAATAGTGACATTTCTCTGAATGTCTTACAAACACGGTTCTGTTTGTGTCTTTGCTGGTGTCCTTAAATGCAGTACTCCTCTATCTCCGCTGCCTTGACATTGGACAGAAAGATTTGCCCCTCTACTCTTCTATAACCCAGACTTTTCTTGAACCCCCCTTACCTTCTTTCCAAATACATAACTGAAGACTAGCTCAGTTTTACGTAAAGTAGGCATTTTGAACATCTCTTGTAGTTTAAAACTTACATAACTCAAGCATGTCAGAGACTGAAGGATTGCTCTGATTATTGGCTGAAGTGGCACTGCCATCTCAAGGGCCATTTTCGTGATTTATGTTGCTTGGCTATTGTATACACGGTACACAGCATCCTTGGCATCTGATTAGGCACAATTTTTAAAAATATTTTAATTAAGTTGGGACTTCATATGTTGATATTGCATATTCAATAACCATCTATTAGGATTTTTAAATGTCTTTTCACTGGTGAATTTAAAACAAAAATTGTATATATTAATATTATATATAATATATATTCTCATATATATTACTGTGGTGCCATGTAATATTTGGATATCTGTATACATTGAATACTGTGCTTAAATTCCCCAAACATTTATCATTTTTTTTCATGAAATTTTCCAAAACCTTTTCTTCTGTTTCTTAAATTTATATTTATTTGTATGTATGTGAGCCTGTATGAATACATGTGCATGCAGCATGTTTAGAGGCAGAAAATGATGTTGGGTGCCCCTAAAATTGAAACTGTAGGTGCCTGTGGGCTGCCATGTAGGTGCTAAGAACTGAAACCAAGTCTTCTGCATGAGCAATAAGCATTCTTAATGGCTAAACTGTCTCTCTAACCCAGTGTTGTATGTAGCCACACAGTATGCTATGGCATAGGATTCCAGGTTCTTTGCTTCATCAAACCACAGCTTAGTTCCTATTGATCATTCTTTGCTCATCCTTCTTCCTTCCATTGTCCCCAAGCTCTGGTAGTCAGTTTTTCTGCTCCCAACATGTACAGATTGAGCTTTTATAAGATTCCACACGTGAGTAGGATCATTCCATTCTTATCTTTCTGTGCCTTCATTATTTTATTTAAAATAAAGATCTCCAATTCCATCTATGTTGAAGAAATGAAAGGATTGTATTCCTTTTGGGAATGAATACTATTCTATCATTTTATCAGTTGCTGGACAGATTTCATCCATGTCTTGGCTATTATGAGCTGCAGTGAATATGGGGATGCAAATGTCTGTGTTTTTCTCTGTGCCTCTGTCTCTATCTTTGTGCATGCATGGGGAAGTGTGTGTGTGTGTGTGTGTGTGTGTGTGTGTGTGTGTGTGTGTGAGAGAGAGAGAGAGAGAGAGAGAGAGAGAGAGAGAGAGAGAGAGAGAGTGAGAGTGAGAGAGAGAGAGTGTGTGTGTGTGTTGAGACCAAGTCTTACTGTATATCCCAGGCTGGCTCAAACCTAGGATCCTCTGTCTTTAGCCTCTCCCTCCTCAGCCTTCCAATTGATGGAATTACAGCCATGCATTTATTTTTTTAAATATTCTATAATTTAGAATTTTGCATTAACAATTCCCCTGTTATCACATTCCCTGTGCATAGTACCTGCTAATATACTATTGCAAATAGAAGTGTTACTCTTACATCTTTTCTCTCCTTGAGAAAGCCTATTAACTCTGACTCATCTAAAATGTCACCTTCTCCTTAAAGCCTTCCTCCAGATAGAACAAATTACCTACCCCCGCCCCCGCCCCAACAACCCCTTCTCCTGTTGGAAATGGAGCCTGTGACTGATTTTGCTAGACAAGCTATGTACCACTGTGCCACATCCATTTCCTCTTTTGTTTCTCTGACGTTTCTTGTTCGTATGTCAAATCACCTATTTTGGCATGACTATCCCAGCATTTTAGTACTTCTTAGCTGTGTCTTATTCATAAATGCTGTCAGTGGACTTAGCACAATGCTTTTGCAGGAAGATTGTGTAAAATGTCTTTTTTCCTTCCTTCCTTCCTTCCTTTCTTCCTTCCTTCCTTCCTTCCTTCCTACTTGAAAAGCTATTTTCTAAGTGAATATCCTTTATTGGATAATTTCATTTCATTTTAGATCTTTGTGAAAAATTAAGTAAAGGGGTTTTATCAATTGTATGATACTGCAATGCCAGTACTTAACAATGGTGCTTAATAACATTCTCTTTCCTTTTTTTCTTTAGTCCATTACTGTTTCATTTCTTTCAGCATCATGCATCTTTTCCATGAGAGTGGAGCTTTCTTTCTTTCATTGTTCCCATGTTTCTTTAGAGTACCAACCTTGGCTGTCTCCTCTTGTAATTGTGTTTTAGGTCACTGGCCCTGTCCCGATCAGAGATCCTTCTGTGAGAGCAGACAGAAGGAATATGACTTCTTCACCATACCTGGCTACCAGCCCAATGGAGAACCCAGCTCTGTTTAATGATATCAAGATTGAGCCCCCAGAAGAGCTCCTGGAGAGTGATTTCAACATGCCCCAGGTGGAACCAGTTGATCTCTCCTTTCACAAACCGAAGGCTCCGCTCCAGCCTGCCAGCATGCTGCAAGCTCCAATCCGCCCTCCCAAGCCACCGACTGCACCTCAAGCCATTATGGTGCCTACTTCAGCTGACACAGTCTCTTCAGCAGCCATTCCTACTGTTCTCACTCCGGGCTCTATCCTGGCCTCCTCTCAGGGGACCGGTGGCCAGCCGATTTTACATGTGATCCACACCATCCCCTCAGTCAGCTTGCCAAATAAGATGAGTGGACTAAAGACAATCCCAGTGGTGGTTCAGTCTTTGCCGATGGTCTATACCAGTTTGCCTGCAGATGGGAACTCTGCAGCCATTACTGTTCCACTCATTGGAGGAGACGGCAAAAGTGCTGGATCGGGTAAGCTTACTGCTTCCTCGAGTCACCCACCTTCGGAGATCTTCCCTTCCTCAGTCAGCCTATCTTGTCTCTTTTCACCATTTGCAATTATGAGGGACTCTGTTCCAAAGGGGAATTGTCCCAATTATCATTTTTAAAAGGTGTTTTAAAAATAATTTTTATATAATGCTTAATAATGAACTATGTGTCTTGGCACATATCTGTAGTCTCAGATTACAGCTTGAGAGACTGAGCAGGATGATTGTGAATCCCAGGCTAGCCTTGGACTATTCAGCAAGTTCCAGGCCACACTGTGATCTGGGTTACATAAGGAGACCGTATCACGAAAGAAAGTAAAATTGATCTCCTTTAGACCATGTTTCTCAAACAGGGATGCATATTCTCGAGTGAAATAGTCTGTATTTTCCTAGAATCTTCATACACTATTATCTAATGATAAATCATTTAAAGCATTATATTTAAAATATTGCCGACTTTAAAGCAAAATGCAAAATCTGAACACTGAGTTAAATTACAAACTAAACAACAAAAAGGTTGACAGTCACTAAGACACTGTCTGTCCCCGGGACTTCCTAGATTATTGTGCTGTTTTGTTTTTTTTTTTTTTTTTCTGTGCCATTAGGTAGACAAAGCTTTGGCAGAAAACCTTCCTATCACTACCATACTCAGGTACCCTCAGCTCTGATCACTTTGCACACCTTCCCTAGTCTCTGTTTAAGAGACTCTGAAGTCTAGTCACATTTCCTGTGCAGCCCATTAGTTGACGCCTATATAACCGTCCTTTTAAGGTTTGATTGCTTTTAAGCTTTTATTTGATTTTAAGAGTATGAGGGCATTTTCCTAACCGAGTTAGAAGTTCTCCAGAATACTGTGCACCTATCCAGAGACACCCACCACAGACAGTTCGTTGAACAAGACAGGGAGGTGCCTGGAAGAGTTTCATATGTTATCATCCGTCTATCTGTTTACGTTTACATACTAAACAAGTACTCAACTACTGCACTCTACCCCCAGCCTTCTTTTGATGTAAAGAAAACAAAAGAAAAACAGAATCACCCTTTTATTTATTTATTTATTTATTTAAAGAATTGGGATACAGTTTCATGAATTTGCTCAAACTGGCTTCAAACGTAACAGCCAAGTAGATGCTGAACTTGTGATTCTCCCGTGTTCACTTTTGAAGTGAGCTCAGAATTCAGCACAGTCCCCTTTCTACAATTATGTTATTTTAGTTAATAATCAGAAATGATAAAGAAAGTCTGTTGCTTCTGACATGGCTTGAAATAGTTATCGTCACCAAAGTGTGATATTACAATCAGGTTTTTAGTGTCATAAATGTTGGGATGATCCTAAGGCTTCTCTCAAGACAGGGAACTTGTCACAGACTTCAGTGCCTCCAGGGTACATTGAAGCTTCCTTTTCTTTAGACCCTTTCCCAGGAGTCTAAGGCCTAGAGAAGGATGGAGCATACTTAGATTGTGTCCTAGGAAAGTCACTAGAAGGACAGCTACTCTCTTTTCAAAGACACCTCTGTCCCTTCCTATGCTTAAAAAAAAAAAAAAAACCCTGTTGAGATGCTACTGCCTTCTTCCTCTTCTTTCTTTTTGAATGATTTTTTTCTATCTTACTTCTCAGTATGGGCCAAACTGGGTTGGGAATCGTGAAAATAATTACAGAGATCTGCACATCCTGGTCTACAGTAATCCCCTCTCTTTGTTTTCAGTCAAAGTTGACCCCGCCTCCATGTGTCCACTGGAGTTTCCAAGTGATAGTGATGACAGTGCAATCGAGAGTGGCTCTTCAGCCTTACAGAATCTGCAGGGATTTCATCATGAGTGAGTACTTAAAGTGTGTGTGTGTGTGTGTGTGTGTGTGTGTGTGTGTGCGCCCATGCCCATGTGTGCACACACATGCCAAGTACATGTGGATGCAGGTATACATGTATGAAGAAAGAATTAACAGGGTACAGTAGTAAAAGTTTGAGGAAAATAATAAACTACAAACTAACTGCTTTTCCCAAGAACTATATGAGTGCGTACATACATGTGCATGTTTATGCATGTTATAATAGAGTTACATTCTAATTGTATATATCATGAATTCTAGCCCTGCAAAAAGGTTTTAATTTCCTATAAATTGTAGTTTGGTGGTGTTTTTCTCTATAAGTTTAAAATTGCCCAGTCTTCTAATCTTAAAACAGTTTGGATGCAATTAGCTTGCATTGAGCAAAACATGTTGTATGAAAAATGTATTTTGCTTTAAAAAGGACAAGAGAAGGAATCCTGCATTTATGGACCTAATCTGACAGTCCAGACTCATCTTTGCCTCACACACACAAAGAACAGTAGAATTCATGGGCAAGCCTCATATAAAATTATTCAAAAAATAAAAAAGGAAAGCAAGGGGAAAAATGGATTTTGTTAAGCCCAAGAATGGCACTTCTTGAAGTGAAACGTTCACACTCTTTGACAATATAGCTACTCAAGGAAAAATTACCACCTCCAGTGCTTTCTCAGGGAGCTGCATTTCCTCAGCAGAATGGCCTGCTTCAAAGAATGTCTTACAGGGTTCCAACTATCTCTTTTCCAGGGAAGCTAGCATTAAAATTTGCATAAATGATCAGATGGTATGAAATAGCACCACTATAATTGGTCTTGTCTCTCTTTCTTTGCTTAGGCCAGCGACAATGGTCCACATGCAGGGAGAAGAGTCTCTTGACTTAAAGAGAAGACGGATTCATCAGTGTGACTTTGCAGGATGCAGCAAAGTGTACACCAAAAGCTCTCACCTGAAAGCTCACCGCAGAATCCATACAGGTCAGCCCTGCCCCCTAACCCTTGCCCCTGCCAGTTTTCCAGCTCCAACACATACTTGCATACATAGATACTATGAGAGATGAGCCTAGGGAAAGAGAGAAAAACCATAAGGAAGAGAAGATCACTTATGGGGTTTGCCCATTTGTGTTGTTCTTATCCAAAAACCACTTTCATAAAAAAAACTGTCTAGCAAAACAGAAAGCCTGGTACCTTCCAAGCAAGCGTGCTGCTGTGCCTAGTTTTGCAGTGCTAGGTATTAAACCCATGGCACAATGCATCCTCTACAAGTACTCTACCCGCTGAGCTGCATTACCAGCCCCTTAGATTTTTGTTTTGTCTGCCCTCAAACTTGCTGAGGCTGACCTTGAATTTTGGATGTTTTTGTCTCCACCTCTCAATTTTTTTGTTTTGTTTAAGGAATCTCCATCTTGTTTCCTATGGAATAGTTCACTTTTCCACCAGCAGTATATAAAAAATAGTTTTTCTCCATATTCTTCTTGGCACATTGTGACTGATTGTTTATTTATTTATTTGTTTATTGATTGATTATAGCCCTTCTGACCAGGCTGAGGTTGAATCTCAGTATAGGTTTCTTTTGTACATCTGTGATGGGTAAAAACTAAGCATTTTTATGTATTTACTGGAGTATTTGTATTTCTTGTTTTCATTAGTGTTATGTTCACATTATCTTCCTGTTTAGACAGTGAGTTACTCATTTGCTGTTAACTTTTTTGAGTTCTTTTTCTATTTTGGATGCTAATCATCTATCACATGAATAACTAGCAAAGGTTTTTCTTGTTAACTGTGTCCTTTAGTCTGCAGATGCATTTTAATTTGTTAGCACCCAATGGGTAGAGTCTTGATTTTATTTCCTGAGCTATTGGAGTCATTTTGAGGAGATTGTTGCTTATGCCTACATCTTGAAGTATTTCACATACGTTCCTCTAATAGTTCTAAAACGATGGTTCTGACATTAATTTCTGTACTATTTTGAGTTGAATGTGGTTTAGTGAGTGCTAAGGATATATTTTTAATGTTTTACATGTAGATATAACCAGTTTTCCCAACACAATTTCAGGATGAACATCCCCCAGTATATGTATATTAGACACTTCTCATCATTGTAACTAAATGTTTGAGCAAGCCAACTTTAAGGGGAAAAGATTTATTTTGGGTCCCAGTTTCAGAGGTTTTAGTCTATGGCCACCTGCCTCCCTTGCTTCTGGTGAAGTAGAGCATCATGGTAGAAGAAAATGGCTCACCTCATAGTGATGTACAAGAGATACAGAGTTTTAAAAGCATAAATGGATTAGTCATTGATCATGACCATCATAATTCAGTCACTCTTAGCATTACCAGCTAGGGACATAACATTTTGGGGTTACTTTGTACCAAAACATAATGGTATGGGTGGGTTGTTTGTTTGTTTTGCTTTAGTCAAGGATTAGCTGGCAATACACGTGTGGTTTATTTCTATATTCTTTATTCTATCCGATTGGTATGTGTGTCTGATTTTATACCAGTACTATGTTTATTTTTTGTTATTAATGCTCTGTAGCATGTTTTGATATCAAATATTATAGTACCTTCTGTTGTAGTAAATCTCCAACTCCATTAAGCCCATGTAAAGAACACACGATTCAGTTACAATATTTATAAACTGTAGGCCTAGATTGGGCAGATATACTGCTACACTACTCTATTCCCCAGCTATGAGATCCCTTGCTACTTATGGCTTCTCTGGGCCACATGGTTCTGCTTCATCTTCCTTCCACCTCCTCTTCCTCTCTCTTTTCTCCATCTTCCTCTCTCTCTATGTCTCTCTCTGTGTGTCTCTCTCTCTGTCTCTCTCTGTCTCTTTCTCTTCCTTCTTCTCTTCCCCCTCTCTAAAACCTTCACCCCTGCCTTTCCCTTCCACTGCCCAATCACAGGCTCTAGCCTTTATTTGACCAGTTAAAATGAGGCCAAGGTTCACATGAAATAACCTGAGAGCATGCTCCACTCCTCGGCAGGGCAGCCCCTCTTGAGGAAGCAATCTACAACCACCTTCAGCATTACACATTTTTTTTTTTTTAAGATTTTGATAGGGATTACATTTAATAAGTAGATTGCTTTCAGAAATGTGATCATTTTATAATGCTTACTTGATTAGTCCAAGAAACTGGGAGGTCTGTCCGTGTTGGAGTATCTACAGGTTTTGTTGTTGTTGTTGCTGTTGTTCTGTTTTGTTTGTGCTTTTCAATGTTTTATAATTTTCAGTTTTAGTTTTCCATCTTTTGACCAAAGATGTCTCCTTGGCTAGATTTATTTCAAGATAATCTTAGACATTTGTGATTGGGGTTCGTTACTTTAAAAATGACATTTGTTGATTTATTTTGTGCCATTTGTATGGAGGGCAGAGGACAAATTGCAGGAGTTGGTTCTCTCTTTCCACCGTATGGATTCTGGGGAATTAAGTTGTCCGGCTTGGTAGCAAGCACCTTTACCAACTGAACCTTCTCAGCCTATCTTTCTTGGTTTCTTCTTTCTTCTTTGTTTCACCTTATTGCCGTGCATAAAATTTCAGTACTGTACTTAAGAGGAATGTGGCTTGTATAAATTTTGTTGTTTTTTTGTGTTTTTTTGGTTTTTTTGGTTTTTTTTTTACAAGAAGCTTTTCTAGTCTCTTCTCATTCAGTATTATGCTGGTTATACGCTTACTGTATATATAGACTTTATCAGGTTGAGATGTGATCCTCCTGTTTCTAATTTCTTCAAGACTTATATCTTAGTCCTGTCCCACATTTATTGAGACTATCCTGGGATATTTATCTTTGATCCTATTTATGTACCATGTTACATTATTCATTTGTGTACATTGACCCATCAGTTTGAAAACACTTTATTGGGGATTTTTGTGTCTATGTTCCTCAAGGCTCTTGGCCTGTAGCTTGTCGGTTTGCTTTTTTTCTGATGTGTTCTCATAGGATTTGGTGTATATCTAGATTAACACTGACCTTAGTTTGAACACAAGCTTCTTTAACCACAGTAAAAGGCAAAGGTCTTGAAATAGAAAGATAGACTTCTTCAGGGTGCAGTGAGCCCAGAGTGCCACATGATGGCAGTACTTTAACAAGCCGATTATTCATTTGGGTGTAGTGAAACTAGGAATTCCTAGGAGAAATCCTTGAACAGTTATAATAAATTCTATACATAGCAAAACTGCTGTGAAGTGTAGAGATGGGCTACTACCATATTGAATAAAAGTAAAAAACAAAACATTTATATTCCCTATATTCTCTGAAATCCCATCTCGTTTTTAGATGTCAATAATCATATGTAACCTTCCAGTCTTTTCCCTTTTGTTTGGTGAGAGAGATAGACAAGGCAGTCCTGCCTAGTCTAGAACTCATTATGTAGACCAAGCTGGCTTTGAACTCAGAGATCACCCTGTTTCTTCCTTATGGGTCTGGTATAAAGGTTAAAGGTATGTACCAGCACACTCAGATTATCTTTAGTCTTAAAACATTCAGGTGTGTGTCAGTCTTCGTAGAGGCTAATGCAAAAATTTGTGAATATTGAAATGATCAGCAACTAACATTTTTAATCAACCAAATAGTTTCCTGGTACTACTTCAAACCTGTGAGTCAGGCTAGAATCCATTCTGTTGTCCAATTATCTTAATAGCTATACAGTTCATTAGTGAACACTTGAGAGGATTAGTAGGTGTTAGTAGTTAAGTTAAAAGAAATGAAGAAAATCTGATTGCCACCAGAAATTAAAACTGCAAAGATGTAAATGCCTTGGAAGTTTTATAATGGGAAAAGGAGGGATAGAAAAACAAAGACTGATAGAATCTTTTTTTCTCCATTTTTATTCATGCATTCATTCATTTTACATCCTGATTGCTGCCTCCCAGAGTCCCCTCACAGAGTCTTCTCCTCAGAGAGGGTGGGGCCCCCTGTAGGTATCCCCCCACCCTGGCACATCAAGTCCCTGCAAGGAGTACATCTTCTCCCACTGCTGCCAGCCCAGTTGGGGAATGGATTCCACAGACAGGCAACAGCTTTAGGGACAGCCTCTGCTCCAGTTGTGGGGACCCACATGAAGACTGAGCTGTACAGCTGCTACATACATGCCAGGGGCCTCAGTCCAGCCTCTGTATGTTCTTTGGTTGGTGATTCAGTCTCTGGGAGCCCCCAAGGTTTCAGGTTAGTTGATTCTGTTGGTCTCCTGTGGAGTTCCTGTCCCCTTCAGTTCCTTCAATCCTTCCCCAACTCTTCGATAAGAATCCCCCAGCTCCAATGTTTGGCTGTGGCTCTCTGCATCTGTTTCAGTCAGATGCTGGGTGGAGCTTTTCAGAGGACAGTTATGCTAGGCTCTTGTCTGCAAGCACAACAGAATTTTATTAATAATGTCAGGGATTGGTGCTTGCCCATGGGATGGGTCTCAAGTTGGGCCAGTTATTGGTCGGCCTTTCCTTCAGTCTCTGCTCTATCTTTCTCCCTGCATTTCTTTTAAACAGGACAGATTTTGGGTCGAATGTTTTGTGGGTGGGTTGCTGTCCTTATTCCTCCACTAGGGTTCCTGCCTGGCTACAGGAGGTGGCCTCTTCAGGTTCCAATACTGTGAGTCACAGCTAAGGTCACATTGGCTCCTGGGAGCCTCCTCCATCCCAGGTCTCTGGCACTTCTTAGAGTTCCCTCGCACCCCCAGCAGCTGCATATTTCCATTCATTCTCCTGGCCCTCTGGCTCTGTCCTGTCTTTCCCCACACCTGATTGTGACCCCCTCATTTTCCTCCCCCTCCCCTCTTCCTCCCAGGTCCCTCACTTCCTCTGCTTATAATTTGTGTCTGTGTTACTGCTCATCTGTGATTATAAAATACATACTCATTATAGTAGATAAAAAACAGAAGCATATTAAGGGAAAAAACAAATATTACTATGATTTATGATGTACACTTAAATCACGGTGAATATTTGTTCATATAGCTTATTTCTTTTAATTATAAAAAATTAAGCTGAGAGGTAGTGGTGCACAGCTTTAATCCCGGCACTTGGGAAGCAGAAGCAGGCAGATCTCTGAGTTCAAGGCCAGCCTTGTCTACATAGTGAATCCCAAAATAGCCAAGGCTGCACAGTGAAACCTTGTCTAGAAAAAAGCCCAAGATAAAATAGATTTATTAATTTTCATTTTATGTGTATGGGTATTTTGCCCATGTGTAAGTCTCTACACCATGTATGTATCTGGTGTCACAGAGCCCAGAAGAAGGCATCAGATCCCCTGGGACTGGAGTTACAAATAGTAGTAAGCCACATCTGGGTACTGAGAATTGAGCCTCAGTCCTCTGTAAGAGCAACCAGTGCTCTGAACCATTGGGCCATCTCTCTAGCCCCAATTAATTAACTTTTGCAACAGAAACTCACTTAGAAACCCAGTTTAGCCTCAAATTCTTGGCCCTCTTACCTCAGCGTTCATGTCTCATGATACAATTGAGCTATAACCTTAAGACTCCAAGCATGGAGCTCTCTAAAATACTTGGGCTTAACAACTCTCCCCATTTCTTTTTATGTATAAATTTCTGACTTTACACAGAAGCAAGCTTTTGCTGAGTCTTCTTTCCACTGAGTCACCCTGTTCTTCTTCTTATTTTTATTATTATTTTATTATTATTTATAATATTGTTTATTATTAATATTATTTATAATATTATTACTGTTTTATTCTTATTATTATGGCTTTATTTGGAAATATCAGATGAGAGCGAACATAGCTGTAATGGTATGGTAGGGTAGAAAGTGGCAGCAACCTGGATCTGTGTTACAGTTTGCATGTAGAATTCCGCCTATAGGCTCATGGGTTTGAAATCTTGCTCTCCAGCTAGTTGTGCTGTTTTGGGGAGGTTATGGAAATTCTGTCAGTTGGGTGTTGGCTGTAAGAAGTGAATCTCTGGGAGGTAAGCTTATAGCCCATACCCACTTTCTATCCTCTTTCTGCTTCCTGATCTATAGAGATGTGAACCAAGCTCCTGACTCAATGGAGCCTCTCATCACCTTGTCTACTTTTCCATAATGGACTATATTCATCCCTCAAACTGTGAGCCGAAATCAATCATTTTTTTTCCCTAACTTGTCTTGCCGGGCATTTGGTCCCAGAAATGAGAAATGTAACTAATACGGTTCAGATTGTACTGCTTACTAGCAATCTAGGTTTTCTTTTGTTTGGGGTTTTTTTCTTCCTTCTTTTGAGACAGCGCCTTACTATATAGCCTTGCATAGCCTGGAACTCACTATGTAGACCAGCCTGGCCTCAAACTTGCACTGGTCCTCCTGCCTCTCCTTCCTATGTCTGGCTTCTACTGTCTTCCTTTTACAATGTTTTGTTTAGAATTGAGAAAACAGACTTGGCCAGGGGAAAGAGATCACTTAATATATGGTGAGCGTGGTAAAGGCAGAATTCAAGCAGAATTCAATGACGCTTTGAGAGCCTGTGTTCTCCCTGCTCCACTGTCTCAGCCTAACTTCCGAACTGCAAGCAGCAGTGTGTAGAGGGAAATTTTTAAGTTTCTCATCATAAAAACAAACAAAAATACCAATAAATATGTGAAGTAATGTATATGCTAGTTAGCTATATTTAACCAGTCCCATAGTGGGTACATATCATGAAACTAGTAGAAGACATGTAATATGAGGTTTATTTGTCAAACTAATTAATTTAAAAGATGAATAACAGCACTTCTTCAAGGCGATTGTCTTACTTTTTGACTGAAGCTTTGCTATAAATGTAAATTATGTATTTCTGCTATTTTTCTGGTAACCAATCATATCCTGATTACCTTCATATCATATTTTCCTTGCAGGAGAGAAGCCTTACAAGTGCACCTGGGATGGCTGTTCCTGGAAATTTGCTCGCTCGGATGAGCTTACTCGCCATTTCCGTAAGCACACGGGCATCAAGCCATTCCGGTGCACAGACTGCAACCGCAGTTTTTCTCGATCTGACCACTTGTCCCTCCACCGCAGGCGTCATGACACCATGTGAATATCACAGGCCACAGCAGACGTGCTGCAACGGTCTCCTGAGTGTGTGCTGAAGTTGTAACTACTTTTGCCTCTTTGACTACAACTTGCCCCTGTGATTGGGGTTTGAACAGCCTACTGAGCCAGGTTAATGAGACTGGAAAACAAGTTAGCTGGTCTCCCATGCGGCTCTTCATATTCCGCTTCCACCTCTCCACTGTCCAGACTTCAGTTTTTGCAACCTCTTCCTGGGTTGAATTCAGTGCGGCGCCCATGGCTGCCCTCCCTGATCCCTCATACTATATTATAGACATTTTTCCTACAGTAACAAACAAAACAGGAATCAAACTCAAGGCTGTGAACAAACATCCGCTGCTCCCACCCCCAGTTTTCTCTTGTTTTCTAAAGATTTTATTCATGTGTGTGTGTATATATATATACATATATATGTATGTATGTATATATATACTGTAACCAGTACTTAATGTCACTTAGCAATGTCCTAAAATGAGGGTTCTTTTTTCAAAGTTGTAGCTACAAGGGGCATAACAGTAGAGTTGGTTGATCAAATTTACAGAGAGTTAAGTCTGAAATACAGAGTCTCAGGCTAACCCTGAAGGTTTTGTAGATCCAGTTTTACTTGTTCTTAACAGTTTGGTTTACAGGCAGTGCCAGCCCTCCTTTTGAAGTTCATCAAAAGCAATGAAGGGATTCCTTGACCTCCTTTTCCTCCTCATGCTCCTTTAGAATGAAAGGCTTGATGGCACAATTCCATTCTTTTTAGGTTAAGTTTGGACAAATAGTCAAAGCACAGAAAGATAGATCAGTAGGGAGAAGTATTCTAGGAAAATATGTGGGCAGTGACAGGCAAGAGCAGACCTGGGAGCACCCTGGGAGCAATTACTTGGGTAAGGTTTTCGAACTGCTGTTGATCCCAAACCTCATTCAGAGGGCAGCCTGTTGAAACAGCACTTCCGATGGGCTACACTGTACTGTTCATTCTTTTGTTTACATCCAGCAGCCATCCAGCATATTGCCTGATGAGAAATTGCACACTGAGCACATTATAGAGAGGTGAGGGGCTGCACTATAGGACTTTTGTTTACTTCATGCCATTTTGGGCATTTGTTCTTTGGTTTCTAATGGGATGGAAAAGGTTTTCTTTCTGACACTGACATATAGAAAGCATTTTAGATGTTTTTCAACTGCTATTAATACCCAAGCCATTTATTTTATTTAGACATAACAGCAGGATGCATAATATACATTTGGTTGCCCAATTAGACTGTTCATCATATTCTCTGGGGCATAAAACCTTCTGTTCCTGGCCCTGGACCTCATATCTACCTCCTTGTGGCATATTTCCTCTCCTGGGGAAAAAGGAGAGGGGCTTTGTATTAGTAGGATTGGACACAGCCTCTCGCCTAAAGGTTTTCTTCATATGAAACCTTTATTTCTTGTCAGATTTTCAAAATGTTCTGGCTTGAACACTTTAGGTTACTACCTCCTGTGGCTGTACTTTCTAACTAAAACGTAGAATTCTACCATCCAGAAGGGGTCCTGTCTACTTCTACCCATCCCTCACATTTTACAGATGAGGCAAATACGGGTCAGATTCTTTCTCCAGATAATTCCTTGAGGCCTTATAGACCTGTGTACTCCTTCTCCCAGGGATCACACTAGTAAACCAAATTAAAGAAAAAAAAAGTTATGTGATTGGTTGCAATATTTGTCCAATTTTATGTTATACTTCAGAAAACTTTTAAGTCACTTAAAATTCATATATATTTGGTGACAAAGTAAGTAGGGCGTGCTTATGGTCATGGCCACTTAACACCGGGCACACAGTGTTTCAAGTCACATTTTTTGATAATTCTAGGTTTGTTTTAATTAACCTTGTTTAAGTTTCGATGTCTTTCCAGAGCATAAATTCTCCATAAGTTAAGGCCTACTTGTACTTTTCAACATGGCATGTAGGTTTTACTGTTACTGCTTTGGTAAAGGATTTGTCCTGACTCTGGGTGTACAAGTTTCAGGCTGTATACTAATTACTAAGCACTAATCAATATCTAGGGCTAGTCTACTAATGGGGACCACAGTGTAAGACAGATTGATAACTGTGTATTACTACCATAAATGGGCTTAAGTTTGTACTTGAGTAGTTGGTACAATATTATTGATAGAGTCCGAAGGGTTATTATGTACTTCTGTTCCACTTTGGATCTTAAATTTGTTTTCCAGATATTGGAATTGGCATATGCCCCTTAGAGTTCAGGATATTGAGACATATGTTTATTAGTGAGCACTATGAAATTATAGTACTCATAAAGGTGATCAATGAGGATCCCAGATACTGATGTTCCTAGCATCTCTGAGCCTTTATTCAAGTATGTTTCTGCAGAGTCATAATAGACTTTGCAAATGCTTTGTCCATTGTCTTTAGCCAAGAACCAATTCTAACCATATTGTCTTTGCTCTTTTTTGTCCCCAAATGGCAAAAATCTTTCCAGTTACAAACATAATCTTTACAAATGTGTCATGATTAAGAGAACTTCGCAGAGTAAGTAAACTTAAACAAACATACTACAGTGCAGAATTACTGCACCAAAAGCACAGAAGTTTGCTAGATAGTGGAGTAGAAAGGAAATCGTTGCACTTCTCTTGGTTAACATCTGAGGTTTAACTAAGTGTAATGGGCTTACAACAGCCAAAGACTGATAGGATGACATCTGCCTAGGATATGGAAATTTTGTTGGGATGGATAAGATTCAGGAGTTTATTGGAGTGAAGTTTCTCCTTCTGTAAACATCTGACAGCTGAACAGAATTATTGGTAATTGCCATTGTAAAGTGTAAGAAATGTAAGCTGGTTTGAGGGGTAAGTGGAGTTCATTATGTACAAACCCCCAATTGTTTGTAGAGAGAATTTCTTTTTAAATAAACTTTACATGTTGGAACTCTTTTTTGAGATTTTCAGGAAAATGTGAAAGTCAAACAGAGTTCCCGTGTTTACTCCACATTTTACATTAGTTGGTATACTTGTTATAATTAGTGAAATTATACTGATACATTAATATTCACTACAACCAATGCTTTAGTCAGACTACCTTGGCTTTTATCTGCTGTTCTTTTTGTTTTGTTTTAAAATCCCCTTCAAAATACAACATTGTATTAATAATCACAGCTCTGTATTCTCCTCCTCATCTTGATAGCTTCTTGGAGTTCTTTGTTCTCAAGGACCTTGGAGTATGTTCTTCAGTTGGGGTTTATTTGATATTCTTCTCATGAAAATTTTCTCATGAAAAAACTAGGTTAATGAAAACCAGGCATGGTGGCGAACGCTTTCCTTTTAATCCCGGAACTTGGGAGGCAGAGGCATCTGAGATCAGTGGATCTCTGAGTTCGAGGCTAGCCTGGTCTACAGAGTGAGTTCCAGGACAGCCAGGGCTACACAAAGAAACCATGTCTCAGAAAAAAAAAAACCCTACCTTAATGGGTTAATGGATTTGGGTCCAAACAACTACACGAGTGAGTTAACTATTTTCATCACATCATATTTCTGTGACTTCTCATTCTTCATATTACCCTTAGTCACATGACTAAGGTAGTGTAGATGAGATTTCTCCACTGTACTCCTTTTCCTATCATCATACTGCAATCTTTGGAAAGAAGATACTATACTCAGCCCACACATACAGAAATGCTGAGTTATATACTATGTCCTTGAGAGCAAGTGTCCATATAAATATTTTGAAATTCTTCTGCATGGGAGCTTTGCCTCCTCTCCATTTATTTACTTACATAATTGTTTATTTCTGCCAACATGGACTCATTGATATTTATCTTATAATCCAATGCAACTTTTATTTTGTTGCCCAAGTTCTTGCTTTAACTTTTAGGAGCATTTTTTACTTGATTGAGAAGAAGTCTTTTTTACATACCCCATCTCTTTTTTTTTTTTTCTTCTCAGCATGTGGTTAAGTTTTGGCGTTGCAAGATGTTCCAGGCTCATCTTGCTTTTCTTTTATGGAGGGCAATTCTATAATCAGGCATTTTGTCAATAAGTTCTAATCCCTTCTACTGAAGAATTGTATCAGAAACCAAGATGTAGGTACATTGGGGATATTATTTCTTCAAGTTCTTCTCAGTCAGTAGAACAAAAAAATATATGCATATATAAGTTTTATATGTATGCACATGTCTATAAACATTTCCATATATAATCATCTTTATGATGATTTATGTGAGTTTATATCATTGTCTTCAATCCTTAGTTATCTGCATATCTTTCCATTCTATCAGCAAGAACCATAGCTCCATCTTCTGCCATTTATTAATTGTTGAAATCCATATTAATACTAGTGAAATACATATTAACAGTGTCTTACATGTTATCCTGTATCCCCATGAGAAAAATCAACTAGAACCCGGTGCTTATGTACATGATAGTAACATTTTTAGAACTTCAACTCTTTGAAACAAAATGATATACAAGATTCTTGAATTAGAGATAATCTGTATTCTCAATTCTATCCTAGTCCCTAAATGCTTTCTCATACATGAAACAAACCATCGGTGATTGACCTAGCCTTGAATAAGCCAAGGGAATGTGTTGATCCTCCACAGTATGTTAATTCCTATAGAAGGGATCAAAGAGAAAGCAGCGGCATGGGTCTAATTTGAAGAAACACTTAGCACTGTCTTTTTCTCTACTGAAAATGGATCTCTGACAACTGGGCCGTACCCTGATTTGCCTCTCTTCTGTATTTTCCCCAGTTTCTAGGCAAGTCACATCACCTCTCTGTGCCTCTATTAACCCATCTCGAAATGGGGATCCACATATCTACCTCACAGGAGTGTTGTGAGGCTTCTTATTAATAGATGTTTTAAAAAAATATGTAATCTCTAAATGAGTAAGGAAGTATTATAATCATTACTCTGATGATAATTAGAGTACCCTATATGTATCATATGGAAAAGGAGATTAGCCTCATTGTTAGTAAACAGCTAAAATAAGTCAATAAAAGATCAATGAAGAGTGGCCACTGGAAGCAAGATTATTTGTTCTGTTACCCCCCACTTTCCCTGTAACCTCTAAGTATAGGATTATCAACTGTTTCCAGACTTCCAAACATATGAGGACCTAAAACAGTAGGAGGCAAACTACATTGTCATTTTCAAATTCTGGTTTTTTTCTCCCTTTCTTACTCTGGTTGGACTGCATTACATAGAACTTTGTCAGAAGCACAAAGACAATTTCTCAAAGGGTTTCAGTCTTTGATCAGTTCTATTCATTCCATCAGTTAAAGTTTCTCTTTCTGCGCATACTGTATATTCACAGTCATGGTAGGAGGGGAGTGGGTGGGATGTTTGGGGTGGGCATGGACTGGGAGAAAGGAAATTACAGAGGTGTGTTTCAAACACCAGTTATCACTTTCCATTTCTTTTTTTTTTTTTCTGGTGGTGGGTTTGGGGCAAAGGAAGAGATCCTATTTTGTTAACAAATTCTCCTTCCCTTCCAGTAGATGTTTCCTAGGGTCAGTACAAATAGCTGTGTTGGACCTTACTTTTATAACTACGTTGTATACAGTGTTTTCATTGTATTTCTGAATAAAGGGAGAAGAAAGTCCCTAGTGCTGGCCATCCCTGTTTTTGACAGGAGGTCACAGCAGGAGAGCAGTACCAGAAGCTGACTCTTTTTGTGGTGGGGAAAGGAGCCTGCAGTAAAGGGATTTTTGTCATTCTTTAAAGAAATTATAAAGCAGCATATTACGTATTAGTCTCTATGACTCTTCTGTTTGTACCTCCTTATTTGAGTGCTTTAGACCAGCACCTATTTTCACTCCATTTTATACTTGTTCCTGTTGAGGTGTGGTGTTGAGCAATCTCTCAGACAAATCTGTCGTGTACCCGAAGAGAATTGCCTCAGTAAGCATGGCTATCCAGAGGTTACTCTGATATAGCTCAGTGGGGCACTCCCATTGCAGCTTCCAGGCCAGGCTGTGTGCTTGAGTACTAAGCAATCTTGTTCTGTCTGATTACTGTACTTTTTTTAATAATAAAACTATTTTAAACCAGAAACCTTGGGTTTTGTGTTCAATTTATCTTCTCATTGTATTTCTTCAGCATGAAGCAAGTAACTTATTTTCTTTTTGAAACTGACTAAAGTTGTTGCCCAGAGGTGGTGGCTCACACCTTTAATCCCAGCATTTGGAGGCAGAGGCAGGTGGACCTCTGAGTTGGAAGCCAGCCTCGTCTACAGACTGAGTTTCAGGCTACCTAGGGCTATCTCAGCAGACCCACAAAAACGTTGTGAGGGAAGTGCTGTATTGTGTGGTAACAAAGGAAACCAGACTATCTTAAAACCTGATTTTCCCTGCTTAAGTACAGGCTGCCCTCCCGATTCTTGCGGATACATTCAGACATAACCATGAATAGGACTTGTTGAAAATTTCATGCTGTGTTTTTGTATTTCCTATATAGGATCGCTCAAGATTTTGTGGGGGTGGGGGGGATGGTGGAGGGGTACAGACTTTACTTAGGTTTTCCTGCCCTGTTCTCTTTGCCATTTTACATTTTTAGGGGGAAAGTCAATAGGTAAAGGACGGTATTAGGACAACTTTCAACTTAAAAGACATCTCAATACAACAGTAGTCCTGAGCAGACCCACTGGAAGAAGTCTCATCCAAAATATTGGTATTCCAGAGAAACATTAAGAGGAAGGTAGAAGACTGGGGATTCAGTGAAGGAGATTGAGGCCAGGAGTGGCTGTTCCCAGGGCTGTCAGAATGAGGTTTTCACTACAGATCCTAAACAACAATTCACAGAGCTTACAGATTTCCCAGCACTATTTCTTTATTTTGTGAGAAGCAAATCATATTAGGAAAGGACCATTAAAGAGAGCTTTACAAAATGAAGTTGGGTCGCCATTCAAGGAACAGGAAAAGTGAACTTTTGAGTACCTCCACTTGCTCATCAGAAGCACCTGTAATGACCAGAGTGAATGACCGCTATTTTGTGCTTGGTGGCTTAACACATGTGACAAATGATTATCGGGCAGTTCCCTTATTTGCATTTCCATTCTGTGTAGATAGCCCTTTTCTGTCATCTGGTAGGCATGCAACCCATTTCTTGACATCCGACAGCTCCCACCAATACAAGCATGCTCTTGTCCCACTTTGAGAACACTGATTCAGAGCTGCTGAACCTATGCTTCCAAAGTGGAAATCTCTAAGGCCTCAAATGAAGATTTTGTTTGTTTGTTTGTAAGGTGTGCACTTTGATTAAAATGGTCTCAAGTCAGTGTACAGGCCAGCCCTGGCTGCCTCAACACCTCACCCCACTCCCAGGGAGACCAAAGCCTTCATTCATCAAGTTGGGGGGACAAAAGATGGCTGACCATTCAGAAATTAAAAACAAAAATGAAGTATTAAGGTGGAAGATTTAAAAAATATTTGCAACACATAATTTACACAGAAGCAATGCTGTCATTTTCCCCGATGTGAACTCAGGGCATGGACTCCGCCATCCTCCTCTTAGGAGTGGGGACGGCTTTTGGGAGGGTGAGAGACTTCCTGTAACCACATATTTCATGGATACTTGGAATGACTATTTAAAAAACAAACAAACAAACAAACAAACAAAACCACAATGTCCTCGGCCACTTTGGGGGATGTTTGCTCCAACTGACTGCTGTTGCCTTCACCGTTCCAGTTTTTAAATCCTGAGTCAAAAGTGCCAAAACAAAACAAAAAACCTTTTTTTAAAAAAATAAAGTTGATAAAAGAACAACAACAAAAAACAAAGCCATACCAATGTTGTCTTGTATTTTTTTTTTTTTCTGCGCAAGTTAGGTGTCAAAGGGTGTAAAATGCAGCGGAGTAACAGTCCGCCTAGAAGCATTTGCGGTGCATGATGGAGGGGCTGGAATCATCATACTCCTGCTTGCTGATCCACATCTGCTGGAAGGTGGACAGTGAGGCCGGGATGGAGCCACCGATCCACACAGAGTACTTGCGCTCAGGATGAGCAATGATCTTGATCTTCATGGTGCTAGGAGCCAGAGCAATAGTCTCCTGCATCCTGTCAGCAATGCCTGGATACATGGTGGTGCCACCAGACAGCACTGTGTTGGCATAGAGGTCTTTACGGATGTCAACATCACACTTCATGATGGAATAGAATGTAGTTTCATGGATGCCACAGGATTCCATACCCAAGAAGGAAGGCCTGTAAAGAGCCTCGGGGCATCGGAACCGCTCATCGCCAATAGTGATGACCTGACTGTCAGACAGCTTGTAGCTCTTCACCAGGGAGGAAGAGGATGTGGCAGTGGCCATCTTCTGCTCCAAGTCTAGGGCAACATAGCACAGCTTCTCTTTGATGTCACACACGATTTCCCTCTTAGCTGTGGTGGTGAAGCTGTAGCCACGCTCAGTCAGGATCTTCATGAGGTAGTCTGTCAGGTCCAGACGCAGGATGGCGTGAGGGAGAGCATAGCCCTCATAGATGGGCACAGTGCGGGTGCCCTGGTCTCCGGAGTCCATCACAATTCCAGTGGTACAACCAGAGGCATACAGGGACAGCACAGCCTGGATGGCTACATACATGGCTGGGGTGTTGACGGGTCTCAAACATGATCTGAATCATCTTTTCACGGTTGGCCTTAGGGTTCAGGGGAGCCTCCGTGAGCAGCACAGGGTGCTCCTTAGGGGCCACATGCAGCTCATTGTAGAAGGTGTGGTGCCATATCTTCTCCATATCGTCCCAGTTGATGACAATACTGTGTTCAATGGGGTACTTCAGGGTCAGGATGCCTCTCTTGCTCTGGGCCTCGTTGCCCACATAGGGGTCCTTCTGACCCATACCCAGCCATCACACCCTGGTGCTGAGGGTGGTCCACGATGGAGGGGAAGACGGCCCAGGGAGCAAAGCCAGCTTTGCACATGCTGGACCCGTTGTCTAGGACGTGTGCAGCGATATCGTCATCCATGGTGAACTGTTGGTGGGTGTGGACCGGAGACAGAGGAGCTGCGAGAAGGCTGTGCTCGCGGGTGGATGCAGACTCGACAGGCAAATGAAAATTTTTACCTTTTCCAGTTTCTGCATTGAGACTGACTGTCATTACATTGTCAGGGGTGAATCAGAGGTGACTCATCTCTGCCTGTGTGTTGTTGCTGACACCAGTACCTACAGCAGTCCTCCTGTATCCAGCATCTTCCTGCTGCTTTCAGGGTGTAAAGGTTTCACAACCTTTTCTTCCACCATTTGTCAACCTCTTTTTTTTTTTTTCAGGTTTCAAGTCTTTGTAAGTGTTCTTTGTTGATGACTGCCTAGTAGGGAAACGGCATGTTTAGGTGTCTAAGAGAGCCTTTTTTCCCCATCTAGATACATCATCAAAACCTTGGGAAAAAGTGAACAAAATTTATATGTGTAGTTGAAGGAATAGAGTCAACCCACATGTATGCACTCTTCTGACTGAAAAGAAGACATTCATTGCTCAGACCTTCTGAAGCCACCACTACTCTGACCACATGTTGTTCCATTTCCTAACAAGTGACCACCATCCCGTTTCAGTGACCATCATGTCACCCCTCCCATTTTAAAATTAGGTTTTCTTTTTGAAATTAGAAATAACCCCATCACTTCTCCCTTCCCTTTCCTCCCTCCAATCTCTCCCATATATTCCTCCTTGCTCTCAAATTTGGGTCCTCATTTTTGTGAACTATTATTATACAATACATATTCCTAAATACAATCTGCTCAGTCCATAGACTGTTACTTACATGTATATGTTTTCAGGGCTGACCATTTGGTATTGGATAACCAACTAGTCTACTGTTCCCTGAAGACTGTTTCTCGAGCTCTCAGCATTCCTCAGTTGCCTGTAGTTCTTTGTCTAGGGTGGAGGCTTCCTGGCCTCCCCTGCCCTTCAAATTAGCATGTTCACGCCTTGTTCAGATCCTGTTCAGACTTTATAGATGTGGCTTCTGACTTTTCTAGAGGATACAATCTCACAGCAAATGCCCTGTTGTCTGGCTCCCCTTCCCTTCATCAATGTTACCTGAGCCGTAGGTACAGGAATTGTATTATAAATGTATCTGTTGGCAGGGATGCAGAGATGGCTCAGAGGTTGAGAGCACTGACTGCTCTTCCAGAAGCCCTGGGTTCAATTCCCAGCAACCACATGGTGGCTCACAACCATCTGTAATGGGATCTGATGTCCTCTTCGGGTGTGTCTGAAGACAGTGACAGTGTACTCATATACATAAAATAAATAGATGTTTAAAACAAAAACAAGAAAAGATATATACATATATATATACATATACATATATACATATGTATATATATACATATATATCCGTTGGGACTGGGCTCCACAACTCGGCATTTTGATTGGTTGTGGCTTTCTACAGTGGTCTCCATCTGTTACAAAGAGAGTTTTTCTTGATGAAGGGTGTGTATAAGGGTAAATGTTTAGAATGTACTTAAGGCTTATGCTGGTTTAGTAAAGGGACGGTTGTAGGTTCTCCTCCAAGATCCATGACTTCATTTGCTAGATTTCCAGTATCAGGCACGATTTCCCTATAGTTGAATAGGGCTTAAATCCAGTTAGAGATCTAACTATTGCTTGTTGCCATGGTACAAGCAACTCTACTGAAACTTAGTGTTATACCGCCATGCTGCTGTTGCGGTGCATAAGGAATATAAGGAATCACAGCTGGGTGGGACCTTTGGTCGCTTCCCTCCTTTGCAAACATCCATGGCTCCTTCTCTTCAGTGAGAGCTAGTTCTCCAGGAGGCTTTCAGGTCAGTTCCAGCTCAGGGCTCTCTTCTACTTTAATGATAATCGTATCATTCCTCTCAATGAACGCAAACACAACCTTAACTTTTCTTGTTTGTGACCCTGAACCTTGATTCCTTTACTTAGAATTATGTTTATGAAATCCATCCATGATGGTATGTGTAACTCTAGTACTTTCATTTTCTTTGCTGTGAGATATTTTATCATATAACTACGATGAAATACGTTCTTATCTATCCAACTTATGCTATCCCTTTCAGGGTATGGAGTTCCCCTTACACTGAGGTATTTGGGTTTTCCTTATACTGTTTCAAATCTCAATGTAAAAATGCTTAAAGAAACACAACTTTGGTGAATGTTCTCCTAAATGTCTTTTGATGTCCATTTGTAAGAGCTTGTCTAAGGAAAATATCTAGGGAAGGGAATACTAGTACATAGAACAATTGATTTTTAAACTTGGCAATTGATTTTAGCTTGACAATGTAAAATATTTTTCAATAAAATTTCATCAATTTATTTACTTATGTGTGAGGTTTTTAAAGATTTATTTATTTTATGTGTATGAGCACACCATTGCTTTCTTCAGACATACCGGAAGAGGCCATTGGATCCCATTACAGATATTTGTGAGTCACCATGTGGTTGCTGGGAATTGAACTCAGGACCTCTGGAAGAGCAGCCAGTACTGTTAACTGCTGAGCCATCTCTCCAGCCTGCACTGTTGTTTTCCTTTGTAGCATGAATTCACTTTGACTGCACTTTATAACAAATACTGTTCAATCTTTTGTGACTGCGTTACCTCGCTCAGGATGATATTTTCAAGTTCCATCCACTTGCCTGCGAATTTATGAAGTCATTGTTTTTAATAGCTGAGTAGTATTCCATTGTGTAAATGGACCACATTTTCTGGATCCATTCTTCTGTGGAGGGAAATAAAAAAATAAAAATGGAAAAAAAAAAGAAATTTAGTAACAAACCTTTAGACATAATAAGCACATATTTCTCTAATACAGGAAGACATTACTCCATATATGCCAAGAATCTATAGGTAATTCTACAGTTATATGGAACCTAAATATTGTTATAACAAGAATGTAAATAAAATAGTTCTTTCTTAAACAAACAAACAAACAAAAATACTGTTGTTACACACCTTGGAGTTTTCCATTTCAATCTTCATTGTTTTTGTTGTTGTTGTTTTGTCTTTTATTTTTGACTTTTTAAGAAAAGTCTATTTATGTGCACATTGGTATTCTGCCTGCATGTCTATGTGAGGGTGTCAGGTCCTCTGGAACTGGAGTTACATACAGACAGTTGTAAGTATGGGTGCTAGGGCTTGAACTCAGGACCTCTGGAAGAAGAGCCAGTGCTCCTAACCTCTGAGCCATCTCTCCAGCTCTTTTTAAAAGATTCTTTCCAGGCAGTGGTGGGGTATGCCTTTAGTTCCAGCACTCAGGAAGCAGATTCTCTGTGAGTTCGAGGTCAGCCTGGTCTACAGAGTGAGTTCCAGGACAACCAGGGCTACACAGAGAAACCCTATCTCAAAACAACAACAAACATGGTTAACAGTAGTTTATTATGCACTCCAAAACTGCTAAGAATAAATTTCAAATGTTCTCCTCATAAAAATGACTTAAGGTAGTACATATATTAATAAACTTGATTTAATTATTTTGTTATGTTTGTAAATCATAATATGACTTTGTACCTTATACACATGGAACAGGCTGATCTCAAATTTCCGATCTTCCTTCGGGGTCTGTACTACCGAGGTTAAATGGGTGCATCATCATGCCTGCCCCCTCCCACTCCGTCTTTCCCTCTCTCCCCCTGCCTCTCTCCCTCTCTCTTCTCTCTGTGTGTAAAATCATTGTGTCACTAACCCTGGCTGACTCCAGTTCTATCCTCGTGAGTATTGTAATTACAGTCATGTACCAGCACACCCGGCTTTTTGTACTGAAGACATGTCCTTATGGAGTATGTTATGGCAATCCAATGCGTTTACACAATGTGCAAACCGGGTCAAGTGGTAGAGAGGTTGTTTGGTAGTTCTACACACACACACACACACACACACACACACACTCATATAACACATACATAGACAGACTCTTACACAAAAGCTCAAGAAATTAGGTCAAGACCATAAGCATTTTTATCTCAAGCAATAGTTTCTTATGTTGTAGATTCCGAGCACTTCTTTGTCACGTTGAGATACTTTGATGCTTTAGTGTGCTGTATCAAACTTATTTCCACATGCTCACCCCTCCTGCCTAGTCTCAATAACCACTGTTCCAGCTGGGCAGTGGTGGCGCACGCCTTTTGTCCCAGCACTCGGGAGGCAGAGGCAGGTGGATTTCTGAGTTCGAGGCCAGCCTGGTCTACAGAGTGAGTTCCAGGACAGCCAGGGCTATACAGAGAAACCCTGTCTCGAAAAAACAATAAGAAAAAAATCCAGGCATCTATAAGATTGGTTTATTAGATTTCAAAAATGATTAAGATTTCATCATGTAATGTTTGTTTCATGTCTGGCTTTTTTTCACTGAGTTCAAAGATCTCAAGTTTTATCTGTGTTATTTGAAAGAATAGAATTTTTTCTTTTCTTTTCTTTCTTTTTTGTAATCTGGATTTACTGAAGGATACGTACAAAAATTCTATATTTTAGATATTGAAAATAGTGATGCATTAAAAAATGAGAGTGCATGTATCTTTGGTACTTCATTTCCTTTGGATGCATGCCCAGCTGTAGAATTGTTGGATTATATGTATTTCTGTTTGCAGCTTTTTTGGCGGGAGGGGGAGGTTTCGAGGTGGGGGTTCACTCTGTAGCCTTGGCTGTCCTGACGACTTGCAGCTTTGTGTGGACTCCCATCCTGTTTTCCATAAAGCCAGAATTCCACTCAGTATATGAAAGGTTCCTTGTAGCTGCATGCTTGCCAGCATTTATTATTTCTTATGTTTTAACTTTAGTTTTTAACTGAAGTGATACGATATCTCATTATGTTTTCATATTTGTTTGCAATTACCTGATGCTTACCAAGGCCGAGAATTTTTAAAATATACTTCTTATCCATGTGCATATCTTCTTCTGAGAAGTGTCTCTTGCTTAATTGGATTGTTTGTGTTGTTCATGTTTACCTTTGAGTTCCTTATTAAATTCTGGATTATCAGTCACTTGCTTAGTGAATAATCATAGCTGTGTCTTCTATTCTGTACATTTATCTAAAAAGGCCCCAGCTCTTTATTGTCATGCATTCATTTAAAATGCAGTCATTTAAAATGAGAATTTTAGCAAGCACAGTTCTCTTTATATCTACCTTTATTTTATGTGGGTTGTGTGTGTGTGTGTGTGTGTGTGTGTGTGTTAGCTAAGAAACTTGTATACAAGATATTTTGATCATATTTTCCCAACTCCTAGATCATTCCCACTCAACTTCATGTTCTTCTTGTCTTCCTCCCTTCCTCTGCCCCCTCTCTCAAAAAGAGCAAAACAATTAAAGAAGAGTGAAGACCAAGTAGAGCCCCCAGCCCTGAACCGAGTGTCTTCATCAAACCCCGCCCCTCGAGGCTCAGGGGTCTATGTGGAGGAAGAGACAGGAAGACTCTTACAGAGGTGGCAAATTGCTACATGGAAACAGTGTCATCCAAAGTATTCTCCGTCCTATCAGGAAAGCCAAGGGTGTTGACTCTTTGTACTCCTCCTATTCAATAGAATGCTTGGTTAATTTGGTTAGGGGTTTATCAATCTTGTTTATCTTTTCAAAGAACTGACTCACGCTCACAGTTTTTTTTTCTATTTTATTAATTTCTGCTCTGATTTTAATTGTTTCCTCCTGTGTACTGGTTTGGAGGTATGGTTTGTTCTTGGTTTTCTAAGGTTTATAATTAAGTTCTTTGAGAGATCTGACAGTTTTTTTACTGTAAGCATTCAGGTCTATAAACTTACCTCTTAAGACTGCCTTCCTTGTACTTCCCACGGGTGTTAATAGATGTTGTATATTTTCATTAAATTCTTGAATCCAGTTTACACGAATTTTATTGATGAATTTTGCATCTGAGTTCACAAGGAAAGTAGTATATAGGTTCATTTGTTGTTATGTCTTTATCTGGTTTTAGTGTCTGGGTAGCATTTGTCTTGTTTGGTAGTTTTGTGGTATTCTTCTGTCTTTTATTTTATGAAACACTTTGAGAAGCATTGGTGTTATCTCCCCTGCACACTCTTTGTTTTTGTATTGTTTTGTTGTTTGTTATTTGGTTTTTCAGATAGGGTTTCTTTGTACAGCCCTGGTTGTCCTGGAACTTGCTTTGTAGACCAGGCTGGCCTTAAAGTCACAGAAATTGACCTGCCTCTGCCTCCCGAATACTGGAATTAAAGGAATGTGCCACCATATTCAGCTCTGCTATCTCTTTTTTAAGACTTGGTAGAATTTGGAAGTAAATCCATCTGGTCCTGAGCTTTTCTTAAGACCATATTTCTTATTTTTTGCAATTATAATTACATAATGTCCCCCTTTACCACCCCAGCTTGCGTTCAAATTCACCTCCTTTTTCTTTAATTGTTATTATTGGGGGGGGGCTGTATGTACTGGAAGATATTTTATTAGTGATTCAAGATTCAGAAATAATTGATGTTTTAATTGATTATATAATCTTTATTTACAATTGGCAGTTAATTATCTAGAAAAGTATCCGTTTCATACAGATTATCTAGATTTTTACACAATAAATTTTCAAAGTATTATGTAATGAATGTCTGGATATCATAGTAACTTATTATAACCTTTCCTTCATCATCTCAAATTTGTTGTTTTTATTTTCTGTTTGTTTTTTTTTTGTTTGTTTGTTTTTTGTTTTTTGAGACAGGGTTTCTCTGTGTGGCCCTGGCTGTCCTGGAACTCACTCTGTAGACCAGGCTGGCCTCGAACTCAGAAATCCGCCTGCCTCTGTCTCCTGAGAGCTGGGATTAAAGGAGTGGGCCACCACACCTGGCCCTCACCAGCGATCTTATTACTTTTTCTTTTCTTTTTTTTTTAGTTGAGAAAGGGTTTGCCAGTCTTCTTTATTTTTCCAAACAACCAAGTCTTTGATTCTATGCATTATTCTTTTAGACTCTGTTCCATAAACTTCTGCCCCGTTCTTTAATATTTTTCAGGGTTTGTATTGTTCTTATTTTTCTAAGACTTTGGGGTACATCGTTATTTTATCTGAGATCATTCTGATTTTTCAGTGTAAGCCCATGTACCAATAATCTGCTATTATTACGATTCTAGTAAGATGTGCTCTCATTTTCATTTAATTCTTGGGCATTTTAAATCTTCCTGCTTTCTTCAATGGCCCACTGGTCGTTCAGGGGTGTGTTGGTCAACCTTATTCTATTTGTGTAGTTTCTGCAGGGTTTTGATTTTGTTTTTATTTTTTTATTTTCAGTTTTATTACACATGATCTCAAAAGACACACAAAATCAGCTCCATTTCTTTTCCATCTAGTAAAACTTTCTAAATGGTAAATATTTTTAAAAAACGTAAATAGGGTTAATAAAATTTTTGTTCCTGCCTGAAACCCTTGGATTTAAAGATGAAGGTAGGCCATAGCGTATTTACATAAAGGTAAAATGTCAGGAAAACAAAAGCTAAAGAGATAAAATTATTATCAAAGTGAGAGCACATTTGAAGAGACGTAAGAAATAGTCACAGAGGAAAAAAGAGCATAAAATTGCTTATTGAACCTCCATCCTTCCCCATTGTATTTCAAGCTTTGCTTTAGTCTAGATAGGATTCTACCACTATGTTTTTGTGAGTCAAGAAAACTCTTAGGAAATAATTTGGTAACTATGTGTGTCTCAAACATATATGAGAATGACTAGCAAATGGATCATTGGGCAACCAAGCATCAATGTATCTGGGGGATTCATTTGATGCGATATAAAGGGTGAGATGCCTTAAAGTAGAATTCCTGAGAAGAAAAAAAGTCTCAGAAGAAGAAAGGCACAACAGAGTTAACTTTGGAACTACATTGGGAACTAAAGTTTCTCAAGAAGGCACATCTGTGTGGCAGATCCTGAAAACTGATTAACTTACTAGAACTTCATGATTTGTGGAGAGATGGAATGTCACAGATCAAGAGCCAAATCTTCTCAGGCTATCTTTGGTCCACATAATGGGCATTTATCACCAGCCTCTCTATCTGTTAGGTAAAACTTCTGGAATGCATTGTTACACTTAACAGACCACTCATTCCTCCAGCCCTAAAGTAAAGGCAGTTTACAACTACATCTGAAACCGGCAGCAGAGAGCTCTCTGCTCTGTTGGAACCCACGTACCTGATGCTTTCACCTGTGTGGCTGGTACATGCATTGATTTTTGGTTTCCTTTTATTCTTTGACAACAAAGTTGTAACTTTTCCTCCAGTGGCTGCCACTGAGTAGGTTCTAAGTCTGTGTTCCTGGATCATTGTCAGAGTGGGTGTTAGATCCACTGAGGCTGTGTAGTCAAAATTTTTTTTGAGGCTTAAGAAATAGGACAGCTGAGAAGCTGGAATGAATTGAACATATAAAAAGCAGTAGAAACATAAGAGTCAAAGAATGGGAAAGGGTATCCCAAGTGAAGAGAAGCAGAAATGGGTGGGGTCCCTGTTCTATTATCATATATGGTAAAGTAGATTTCAAAACAAAATTAGTCAGAAAGTGGGTCTGGAGAGATAGCCCAGAAGAAAAGTATGTTTACTGTTCTTTCAGAGGACTGGAGTTCAGTTCCCAGAACCCATGTCAGGTGGCTCAGCTCACAACTGCCTGGAACTCCAGCTTCAGCTGATCCAACCTTCTGGCTGCCCAGGCACGTGTACTCACACACATACTTAGATGCAGTCATCTCTTTTTAAAATGAGATCAAAAACGGATACAGAGGAAATACTCCATCCAAGAAAAATAGAAAGTTTAAACATCTACACATCGACTCTCCGTGCTCCCAGCTTTATAACATAAACAATACTGAATGTAAAGACTGAATGTAAAATGTAAAGATCACTGTCACCTCAGGGCTGTAAGAGTACTGTACCCCCCCCACACTAATAAACAGCTTGTCTTGGGGTTTTTGTTGCTATGATAAAACACCAAGGCCAAAGCAACTTTGGGAAGGAAAGGGCTTATTTCAGCTTACATTTCCACATCACAGTCCATCACTGTCAGGGCAGGAACTCAAGGCTGAAACCTAGAGGTTAAACATGAAGCAGAAGCCATGAAGGGGAGCTGTTTACCGGCTTGAACTTGCTCAGCCTGCTTTCTTATAGTACCCTGGACTACCGCCAACAGTGAGTTGGGAATTAAGCTTGCCTTTCCCCAAAAGACTCCGTGCTTCTCAATCTTCCTAATGCTGGGACCCTTTAATATAGCTCCTCATGTTGTGGTGACCCCTCAAACCATAAAATCATTTTCGTTGCTACTTCATAGCTATAATTTTGCTGCTGTTATGAATCATAATGTAAATATCTGATATTTGACCTCTGTGATAGGGTTGTTTGACACCCCCCCTAGGGGGTCTCAGCTCACAGGTTGTAAACCAGTGCTTTAGCTGGCATCAAGGTGACAGAACATTGTTCAGCATACAGTTCATCCTTTAAGAAAACACAGAGAAATATTCAAGTTAAATAGCTGTAGATGAAACAGACCAAACACTGCAGTGTCTTCTCATCAGCCCCAGGACTTTCTCTAAAAGTAGATCACATAATGGAACACAAAGCAAGTTTTAATCAATAGAGGAAAATTAAAATAAGCTCTTTTACTCTATCTGAGTATAACCAGAAAAAAAAAAAAAAACCTTGAAATCCACTGTAAGAGAAACTGAAGATCATGTGCAGGCTTATGGAAGATGAATACAAACACAAGTGACAAATCAGAAGGGAAATTTAAAGTTTCTTAGCATCAAACAGAATTGAAAACACAAGATACAAAAGCCTGTGGGATATGGTGCAAACATTCCAAAAGGAGAACAAAAGGAGAAGTTTATCCCTACAAGTGCCTGCATGTGTGTGTGTGTGTGTGTGTGTGTGTGTGTGTGTGTGTATGTGTGAGAGGGGGGGGGGGAGAGAGAGAGAGAGAGAGACAGCAATGTCTCAGATAAATAGCCTAAAAGTGAAATTTGCAGTCTTAGAAAAATAAGAACAAGGAAACCTAAAATCAGCCAATAGAAATAATTAAGATTAGGGAAAAAATTAATGAAATGAAAATAACACAAAGAATCAATGAACCAAAGAATTCACTGTTTGAAAAGATAAGCAAGTTTGATTACCCCCCTAAGCCAAACTAACAAAATGAGAGAGGACCCAAATTAATAAAATTAGAGACAAAAATGACCACATTACAACAGAAACTAGTGAAATCAAGAAAACCTTCAGGACTTGCCTTAAAACCCTATAGTCCAATAAATTTAAAACCTAAAGAAGTTAATGAACTTTAAGCTGCAAAATTAAACCAAGACAAGATAAACAGTTGAAGTTGGTTCATAATAAGCAATGAGGTTGAATTAAAAAAAAAAAACTCAATTAAATAGTATCCACCCAGTGGAAATCCCATTAGCTCCTTAAAGAATTGCAAACGCCAATGTTTCTCAAACTATTTCAAAGTACCATGGAAGGAATGCTACCAAATTCTTTTAACAAAGCCATTATTAACAAAGCTAATACCAATATGAGATAAATAAAAAATACAAAAAATAAAAAGGTAGGTCATAGATGTCTATCAACAGATGGATACACAATCCAAATGTAAGTCATATATACAATGCAATTTTATTCCATCATAAAGAAAAATAAAATTTGGAAAACATTATATTGAGTTAATGGTGCTCAGACAGACAAATATGATACATATACTTCTTAGCCCACAATTGTCAAATATGTGAAGACAGGGGGAGCAAATATGGGTAAAGGCAGGAGAAACTAGAAAGAAGAGCCCATGTGGCTGCAAATAGAAAGAGGCTCTAAAGGGAGGGACAAAGAGAAGACAAGAGGACAAAGTGAAAACAGAGCAGAGAAAGGGAGCAGGAAAATGAAGAGAATCAGCCAAAATCAAAGTCGTTTTAGAAAAAGAAAATGATAAGCTACTGTCTCTGATGAACACTGATGAACGCAAAAATTCCGAAATACTTGACAAATGAATTCAACAGAGGTTTTCAAGAATCCCTCAAAAATACCAAGTCAGAAAATGGTTTTCATTTTTTTGGCAAAATCCAACATAATTTTATGATAAAAAGCCTTGGAGAAACTAGGAATAGGTTGATAGAAGGAACTATCTCAATAAAGGTTGTATGTGGGTTATCTATAATTAACTGAACAGGAGAAAACTCAAAGCTTTTCCATCATGAAAGGGATACCCACTCTCTCTCTCCTGTTTGATACAGTGTGTGAAGTTATATAACTGGAATAGCACAAGAAAAAAACATAATGAGAAAACAAATGGGAAAGAAGTCATCCAAGTATCCTTATTCATAGACGATATGATTCTATATGTAAGAGACTCTAAGGGCTCCACCAGCAAACTCTCAGAACTGTTTGAAACTTTCAACAAAATGGTAGAATAAAAAGTTATCATAAAACATCTGCAGTTTTCTTATATACAGATAACAAGCACAATGAGAGAAAAATTGGGACAATACTCTGATTCTGAATAGCCTCAAGAAAGATCTTGAAAGAAACTCAAGCAAGTAAGTGAAAAATCATGGCACACACAAGTTAGTGTAAGTTCTTCAGGGTATGTGGGGCACAACCGAGATTGGAAATCTACGTTTTTCTTAGGAACAAAGCAGGCTGTATAGTCAGTGTTAGCTACAACCACCATTTTGAAAAGTTCTGGCAGTTTCCCATAAACCACAGTCATCAGGATTCTGGAATCATGATGACTAAGGTGACTTTTCTTCCTAGATTCCTGCCTCAACCCCTCCTGCAGGCTCCCTCCTAATGACGGCCAGGAAGATGTTATCAATCACCTGACATTCTTTCAGTCACGACTCACCGAACTTTATCAGTCTTAACAAACAAAAGTCCATTTTGGGCCCTAAAGTAACCCTTCAACCTCCTTTCCTGGCCCTTCACCTTTTTCCTCTCTTATCTGTCAGCTCCTCTGTGGATGGTAGGCCCTGATTCTCACAGAGAACCACCTCTGCAGATTTTTGCTCCAGATAAAAGCCTGCAATCTTTTTTAAAAAAATTAACTTTTATTTAAATATTTTTTCATACAATATATTTTGATTATATTCTTTCCTCTTGTCAACTCCGCCCAGATCCTCTGTATGCACCCAGCTTACATGTTTGCTCCCTTTCTCTCTATCTCTTTCTCTCTCTGTCTCTGCCTTTGTCTCTCTCTGATTCTCTGTGTCTCTCTGTCTCTCTCTGTTTATCTCTGTCTCTCCCCATGTCTCTCTGTCTCTGTCTTTCCAGCAACCACAACAATAAAACACCAAAGCACAAAACCTGAAGTCTTAAGTAATTTATTCCCTTGTCTCATTGACCTCCCAAGCCAGGAGAAATAAATAATGGCTCAGAGCAGATCTAACTCTCCTGGCAGAAATAAAAATATTCTAAAGAGACATCTGTTCCCTTCCCTTTGGTTATCAGACTACTGAAACATGGAATTCCAAAGAAAATGGAATTTTCCCTTGAGTCTGCTGAGAGAAGAAAAAGCCTGGGAGTCTGGTACTAGCCAGAGGAGAATCTTATCTGCACAGAAAAGAGTTCACACAGTGCTGACTCCCAGTTTACTTAAGAGATTAGAATGAGACAGTGGTGATGGGTAGGAGGCCAGATCAGGAGAAGAACTGCTTAGGTATGCTCCAGTCCTCTAAACTTAAACCCCATGTTTGTACCCTAAAGAAAAAGTTTGGCATAGGGGAATCACGGGACCTTTTTATTCTTCCCAAAATGGTACTATGGACCCTGCTTACTACAGGGGCTGTTAGAGCCCAGGTTCAGATCCTAACTGTGGCAATACAGTGAGTAGTAAGACCATGACACCTGAGTTTAGTGTTGACTTCCTTTGAAGAGACAGCCACTACATAGATTCAGCACATTTTTTGCCTGTCAGATAAAACCATGATACATCTTTCAGTTGTTAAGAATAAAATATTATTGGCTTTCTGGCCTTTTGGCTAGAATTATATCATAGAAGATATAATGAGATAATATTCATCTTTATGACTATAATATAAAATATTCTATAAGATATAATGAAATAAACATGTAGATATGTGTGGACATGTGCATGTACTCAGTTTTGTGGGAACTTGAGGGGATTTTTAACTGTTAATTTAGAAATGTTAAGTGTTATTTCGGTCAGACAACAAACATTTGAAGTCAGAATCCAGTTCCAAAGGCACAGTGACCAAGCAGGGAAATGCAGTCTGAAACCGAAAAGAACATTTGGGAAGAGAGGTAATAAAGAAAAATCGGTGTCAGAAGATGAAAGCTGCATGGTTCACAAGACAAGCTATATTTCTATCACAGTTTTGCCTAAGGAAATTCCCACGTATGAAACATTTTTCGCCATGTGTGGACATATGTATGTGTCATATGAAGACTGAAATATTTGTTTTGGAATAAACTCAAAAAGTGACTACAAATTCTTCCTATAGGAATCCATGTTCTGTCTGGGTATTATGAATATATTAATGCTTAAGGGTTACACTTACGACTTCTTTGGTTTAAAGACAATAAAATGCTGCTTTGAATTTTTCCCTTGGGTATTTCATGCATGTATACCATGGAATACATACCCATCCCCCAACTCTCTCTCCCAAGCTCACCCCAGATATCTCATGTACAGCTACTTCCCAACTTTTCTTCTTCTCTCCTCTTCCTCCTCTTCTTCTACCCCCTCCTTTTCTTCCTCCCTCCTTCTCTTCTTCTTTCTTATAACTCAGCAACTTCCTTTACTGTCTCTCATATATGCACAGGTATGCGGCCATTCACTGGTGTATGAGGAACCTACAATAACCAAATCCCCAAAGCAGAGTGATTGTCCTTCTCCCACAAGCTATCAACTGCAAATATCTCCTCAGTCAGGGACTTATTCCCACATCACTACAGGAGTTTGGGTTTACTTGATCTTGTGCAAATAACCACAGCAGCCATGAGTTTGTGTTCAACAGCCATGCCAGGCCCAGAAGACAGCACACCTTACCGTTGACTGCTGTCTGCTACAAAAACTAAAACCAACCAAACAAAAAAGGTTCTTTGTCAAAGCTTGAAAGCAGCCCAGGTCTATGGAATAAACATAAATATTTATGAGCTAGTCTAGCCATTTAGCAGAGAATGGTAGCTGGTTCCACCCTAAATGCTCTCCTGTGAAGCAGGCCTCAAATGCAATGAGAAAGCATAGACATGTTACTATTTCACCACTGGGCACATGTCGCCTAACAGTATTGAGTTCCTACAATGAAGACACGAAACACGACAATTCTCAACTTATTTGGCATAGAAATACCTTGAGAAAAATACACTGGGTAAAGGATCTCTACTTTTCCAAGTTGATTTTCATCCCTTCTTGTCTCAGAAACTGTGTGGATTCAACAGCATCACAATTCTCCGTGGGAGAAAGAAAACCCTCCTGTTGCCTAGCTTCTAGTAGAGTGAACACGAGTCTAGATGGATAGTATGTAATTTCTGCACAGGACTGTGTTTAGTAAATGCATACATCACTGCATACATAAGGAAACACTCTCCAACAAAGGGATGTAAAGACTTTTTTATTTTTAAAAAAAGATAGAATTCCTACAAGACAGAGTGAAGGGGAGAAGACTGGCAGAGTTTACTTCACATGGAAGATAGGGCACTCTTGGCGTGAGAGTGGATGGACAATGACCAAAGAGACCATTGTACCCATTTACATTTTAAACAGGCCTCGTGACATTTTAAACAGGCTTCGTGTTATTTCTAAGTTCTCAGGTACAAGCAGCTTTTTGAGGGTCATTCTCCTGTCTAAGTGATTGATGGACCCATTTAGATAGACTTACACAAAGGGACAATGGTTTGTCCTTATTCTTTATCAGAAAGCCTCCTGCTAGATAATAATTTAACAAAGTTTTGGACTTTTGGAAAAAGAAGCAAATAGTTAACAGTTAGTGACCATAGGGCAGTCCAGGATATCACGTCTCCTCCGGAGTCCAAAGATAAGACACAGATCCCATTCTTCTGACTGGTGTTTAGAACTCTATAGTTTCGGTCTTTGGCTTAGCATAATATTGATTTTGAAGGAAGGGTCAGCTCCAATGTCCGACAATCCTGATAATACCTAACTAGGTACCAAAGAGTGTGAGATACTAGCCTTAAGTTTATGAGAGGTGACACACAATACAAATACAAAAACAAGACACATCTGCTGACACCAACCTTTGAAGATCAGTTAACTAAAGTCCACAGTAGATAGAACTGGCAATCTGATTAAGAAGGACAAGAATCGCCCTAATGCTAGACTCTATCTAGATGGTTCTATTGTAATGATGTTCATGGGACAAAAAAGTGTATTTTCTCAGAAACTCCTATCCATGTTCTTTGTGATGTGCCCAGGCCTACTGAGGTTCCTACAACACAAATAGGCTTCATTTCATTCTACTGAAAAACTTGCTAGGAGGATATCAACCCACCCACAAAACTTTCAACTCAAAATTTGTTCTGCCTATGAGATGAACAGGGATAAAGATGGAGCAGAAATTGAGGGAATAGCCAACCAATGACTGCCCCAACTCCAGACCCATCTCATGGGAGAGAGCCAACTCCTGATATCACTACTAATGATACTCTGCAATGCTTACAGACAAGAACCTAGCATAACTGTCTCCTTACAGACCTCATCCAGCAGCAGATAGAAACAGATGCAGAGACCCATAGCCAAACATCAAGTGTATTGTGGGGAAACTTGTGGAAGAGTGGGAGTAAGAATTGATGGAGCCAGAGGTTCAAGGACACCACAAGAAAACCAACATAATCAACTCTCCTGGACCCACTGGGGCTCACAGAGATTGAACCACCAACCAAAGAGCATGCAGCAGCTGGACCTGGGCCCTCCATACATTTGTAGCAGATATGCAACATGATCTTCACGTGGGTCCCCTAACAAGTGGAGTGGGGCTATGTCTGACCCTGTTGCCTGCCATTGGATCCCCTTCCCCTACCTGGACCACCTGGTTGGGCCTCAGTGGGAGGGGATATGGTTAGTCCTGTTGGGACTAGATGTCCCAGAGTGGGGTGGTACCCAAGGGAGGGCTTCCCCTTCTCCTCACATCAACATGACTGAATATACTTAAAGTAGAATACCTTGTAAATTATATATAAGCCTGAAAAATGAAATCTGTGACATGCATGGTCTCAAATTAAACAACAACTTGTCATGTAAGAGGATTCAGCAACATTGTTTGTCTGTACTTGTTCATCACAAATTCATCTAGTAAGTCTGGGAAATTTAATTGCCTTTGGAGGAAAGAATAATAAGACTTTTCATTTGTCTTTGCAAAAGCACATACTTAGTGCTTAAAGTAAGAGCCTTACATAGGACCCAGGGTAAGGAGAGAGGGGGTCTTATCTTCCTGGATATTTACATTTCAAAGAGATGGCTCTGGAACACTTAATTAAAACTTTCTTGGCTACAAGGAAGCCAAGAAAACATTTTTTACATACACATCAAAGGGACAGATTTACAAATACTAGGTAAATATCTCAAGGAAATGCTCCAAAAAAGGAGAGGGAGTGGTTTTTTCCATTTTAGAAAAATAAAACTTTTTTTGTTTTTTACAATAATCACTTCTAAATACTGAAGAAGGTATAGTGTGAAATAAAATGAACTGCTAGGGATCATTAAGGGAAAAATTACAAGAAGACGAGTCAGGTCATCATCTGTCCCCAATTAATAATCTTTGCCTTCCTGTGTGAATTTGGGAATTAGGATGTTGCCTGGTCTGGTTTTGTAGGTTCCCCTGCCCTGGAGGGAAACTAGTGAGAAGGGTAGAGGCTATGATGAGTGAAGCACAGCAGTGAAGAGATACCTAGGTATTTCATCCTGAAAACAGAAACTCAGGAATAAAGCAGAATATAAAGGAAAGGGCCAAATTGAAAGACACCCAACCAGATAACTTCTCTAGGGAGACATAGTTACTGTTTATATCTCTGACCACGTGAGGCAGGAGTTATCTCCCTGCAGGAAGTCAGGAAATGGTCCAAGGTAGATGGTGAACTAATCATTTAGCCCAGTATCAAAGCTTGAATGTAGCTCTGTTAATAACCTACAGAGTAAGTTAGATGAGTCACAAGACAGTGGATAAAAGGGACGACAATGGGTGATAACTGCCTTGATTGGATGACTGAGTAACACATGATGCTCTCTGGTTGAGCTGGGAAAGCATGCATAGGGTGTGTGGATGCCTCATTAGCTTAGCTTGTGCGCCACTCACAGAATGAGAAATCTTATTGAGTATCTGGCTTGGAGCTCTTATTCTCATGAATCTTTTTCATGGTCCTTAAGAAATAAATGTACGTTCTCTCCACTCGTTCCTTGTCAATGTTATTTTTTGTTGTTGTTGTTCATCTTGGGCATGGACAAGAAGTCCAGAAACATCTGGCTCATGGTGGCTTCAGTGACCATAATTATCTGGAATTCTAGTTTCCTGTTAAGCTCACCAAGAGCCAAGAGTGATCCTGTTGCTTTAAAAGATCCCAGACTACTAGCAAGGAATTCCAGTGAAAGAGATTTAGTATTAGTGTGCCAGGATCACAGAGCCTAAAGTGAGGGACAAAAGTGTTTACCATCCCTGAATTGACTGAAAAGTTTTAATAAAAAAATATCTACTGGGAACAGAAGCACAATAGGTGAATTATCAGAGAAAGATTATCACCTTCTCCCCACAGGCACCCGGTCCTTTGGAATCAGTTAAGGGAAGTTATCTGGCCTTGCCTTCAGGTCCAGTTCAACAGATAAGAGGAGGGGAGCTCACTATCTGCTCAGTAAATTGTATAATTACCTTTTCTTCCTGAAACTGCCTGTTTAGAGTGAGGTTCCAGGTTTTTAAGAGCTAGGGTCAAGTTGTGTAAGATATCCTGAGTCACCTGGTCCAGCTTCAATTACTGTATCATTGTAAGAGAGGAAGGAATTTTGTTTTTTGTTTTTTGTTATGTTTTTTAAATTCATCTCTTTTTTTCTCTACAATAACTATACATAAAAACAGCTTCTTCATAATCTCTTGGTTTTAGTTCCTTTTGAAAAGGCTGCCACAAATGACTCCATTTTTGTCACTGGCTTTTAGAAAGGGTTTTTCTTTTCTCTAATTTAATTTAATATTTTTATTTATTTATGCTCAATGTCCCCATCCCAGTGACCCCATCCCAGTGACCCCCTCCCACTATCCTTCCCCTTCCCCTTCTCCTTTGAGCAAGTAAGGGCCCTCCTGGGTATTCCCACACCCTGGCACTTCAAGTCTCTGTGAGGCTAGGCACTTCCTATCCCACTGAGGTCAGACAAGGCAGCCCAGTTCTAGAATATATCCCATTGCCAAGCAACAGCTTTTGGGACAGCCCCTGTTCTAGTTTTTGGGGATCCACATGAAGACCAGGCTGCACATCTGTTACATATGTGCAGGGAAGCCCTTGTATATTCTTTGGTTGGTCGTTCAGACTCTGAGAGCCCCAAGGGTCCAGGTTAGTTGACTCTGTTGGTCTTCCTGTAGAGTTCCTATCCCCTTAGAAAGGGTCTTTCTGTGTAACCAAAGCTGGTCTCAAATTCAGGGTCCTCCTGCTTCAGACTTTTAACATTGGGATGGCGGGAATATATAATGTCCCGTGTGAATTAATTTAAGTCTGTCAACTTCCTCGTTTATCACTGAGTGATTCTCAGGCTTTGCTGACTATCTGTAAGTTTGTGTTAGAATTTCTCATTTACTAGGATGAGATGTGTCAGAATTGGAGATAATGACAGATGTCAAGGGCTTAGTGCCAATAAAACTCTTGATGGACAAATTCAAGCAACCAAAAGCTGTAGATTCTAGAAGTAGTAACTCTAGTGACAAGTTTATTTGGAATCCACATTTGAATTTAATTTTTGTCTGTCCTATATGTGATGTCCTAGTGTGTCAGGAGAATGGAGACTGGATAAGAGCTCTCTTCTAAAATATGAAAGAGTCCAATTGACAAAAAAGACATTTATTCACTTGGGCTATAGGCAACAAGCAGTGCATATGTAAGAACAGCCTTCCATGTATAAAGGTGGGACAGGTAAGTGCTATGTAGATGACTTGTAAAGGACCTTGGGACTTGGGACCTTCCATTTTTTAGCATATTTTTTCCCCAGCTTACTAGCTCACTCCTTTTCCAGAATATCTTTCTTTTTTTTACTATACTATCTCTTAGCTTATCATGCATCCCTGATGCAATTCTTCTTTTCTTCCAATTTTTATCTTATTTTTTAGCATTGTGATGTGATGTGCTTGCCGTGCGCATGCGCGCTCGCGCGCACACACACATATACACACACACACACACACTTTGACATGCTTGTGCCATGGTGAGTGTTTGGAGGTCAGAAGACAACTTTGTGGAGTTGATTCTCTCCCTCCTGTGTTAGTGATGCTCAATCTGTGGATCATGAGTAGATTACCTAAAACTATTAGAAAACACGCATATTTAAATTACGATTCATAACAGCAGCAACGTCACACTTGTGAAGTAGCAACGAAAATAATGTTATGGTTGGGGTCATATGAGGAACTGTATTAAAGGTCACAGCATTAGGAAGCTTGAGAACCACTGGCCTATATGAAGTTTCTGGGGTTTGAACTCAGGTGGCCAGGCTTGCATGGGAAGTGCCTTTACCCACTGAACCTTCTCACTGGCTTTGCTGGTACAATTCTGGGAAAGAAGAACATGGAGAATTCAGTGCAAGCTCTCTAAACTGTAAGTCAGGCCTTAAGTAACATCATCTCAAAAAATAAATTGTTAGGTGATTTTTTTTCCCAGGGGTCACCCTCTGCAAAATGTCAACAGGCAACAGTTACAGAGTTTTACAAAGAAGATAGAAGGATGAGCAACAGGAGCACACATGTTTTAAAATACTATTTTGAAAAATAATTATTCATTGGAGTCACTTTGCATCAACTTGATTGTGAGTGCCTTAGAAAAGCATCAGGACTGTGGCTGACAGAAAAGAACTTAACAATGGACAGAGCACTGGGACAGATGCTTTTAGTACCTATAGTTACTTAGAGGGAGTAGCTAGGACTGGAGAGCATTGTGTGTTTTCGACAGCCTATTCTAACTCTCTTCTTATTTGAAGAACTACATTCAAATGATTGTTTTGGTTAAAGAATGATGTAATTCTTCTATAGTAGGTTATGTTTACACATTAATATTCATTTAATGTTGTGTTCTAAGAATAAATAAAAAGTGGGGCTGGTAAATGGTCCATTTGGCTAAGGGCACTTGTGAAACCCAACTACCTGGGTTCAATCCCAGAAAGCTCAGTGGTGGAAAGACAGAATCTCCACGTTTTCTCCTGACTTCTACATGCATGCTCTATCATTAAAGGTAAAAATATTTTAAACAAATAAACAAAACCTATTTTAAAAACCCAAAGTGGAATGTTTTTGTTTGTAGGCACATTCCTCAGGCTACCAATTAATTATCTGCTACTTTTAAATCATTAGTAGGCATTGCTTCGAGTGCATTGTGGTACAGCATGCTTAATTATCTTTTCTTAAAGAGGATACCAATGATGCAATTAAGGATGTGTGAACACAGGCTTGGAAAAGGTTTTCACCACTAACACTTCTAGTTAGGAAGATGCTAGTTTGGTAAAGTGTCCTCCTAGAAGCTTAATGACTTGAGGAGCATAAACACATTCAACATACAGAGAAGCCCAGAACAATTAGCACATAACCACATAAAGAGTGTGTGTGTGTGTGTGTGTGTATGATTAGCTTTTACTTTGAAAAAAATTTAAATCTTAGGCTTGGCAAAATAATAAATTCACAATGGCTAAAAAATACTTTAGACCTGACCTCTCACAAATTTGAGAGACATTGAAAATGCCCATAAATAGACTCATTTTCTGATATGTAAGTGTAGTTCATATATACAATAACAAAATGCTTCTTTAGTCAAAGCATATAAATTTATACAGAGGTTTAAATAGTCAGTGTTGGGGGTTGGATGAGAATGCCCCTAGAAGCTTGTATATTCGAATGCTTAGTTACCAGAGAGTGGCACTATTTGAGGAAAGATTAGGAGGAGTGACCTTGCTAGAGGAACTGTGTCACTAGGGATGGGCTTTGAAATTTCAAAAGCTCACGTGAAGCCCAGACTATCTCTGTTTATGGAACAGGATATAGAACTCTCACTTCCTGCTCCAGCACCATGTCTGCCTGCGTGCTGTCATTCTCCCCACCATGATGATAATGGCCTGAACCTCTACATCTGTAAGCCAGCCCCAATTAAATGTTTTCTTTTATGAGAGTTGCCCTGGTGATGGTTTCTCTTTACAGCAATAGAGCACTGACTAATACAGACCGATTTCCAAGTGGCATATGAATCTAAATGGTACTGTTTATAAGGACCAGAGATGTAAAATTTTTTCACTGACTACTTTATGATAGCGGTTCAGATATAGTACCTATCATGTTAGAGACTCCACATGTTCACTTTGTGTATATTAAACTTTTGTTTGCAATTTGGAAAACTTCCACATAGTATTTAGGTAAGATTTAGACACACAACTGCACTTTTTTTTTTCACAAATACTCAGAAAATTGAAGGAATCTAATTCACTTTAAAAATATCAGTTGTTTCTACAGTGGTCAGTTAAAAACCCTAATACAGAATTCCTGCTGCTCTCCAGAAGGCCTGACTTCAGTTTCCAGAACTCATGTGGCCTGTAATTCTAACTTCAGGATTCTACCATCCTCTTCTGGACTCTGGGTACCCCTCCACATATGACATGAATCCACACAAGTTCACACACACATAAATAAAATAAAATAAAATAAAAATAAATCTTTTAAAACACATTTTAATGCAAGCATAGTTACAGGAATCTTGACTTCTTTAAGACTTGAATTCCTGCCAGGCAGTAGTGGTGCATGCCTTTAATCCCAGCACTCAGGAGGCAGAGGCAGGCAAATTTCCATGTTTGAGGCCAGCCTGGTCTACAGAGGGAGTTCCAGGACTGTCAGGGTTACACACAAAGAACACTGTGTCAAAGCAAACAAAACAAAGTGAAACAAAACAAAAGACTCAGATTCTTAGCCAGAATCCGGAGAAAAGCAGCAGAAACCATGAGCAATTATCTAAAAACATAAAATCTTGTTTTCTAACCCAATTCTTTTTTGTAAATGTTGCTAAGAGCAGAACTATATTTTAAAGAAAGCTTTATTGATTTAGTAATAATGAGGTTTTATTTTCCCACTTGTGTATTAAAAATCGATGTTAGAAAAATAAATTTATATTCTAAAATATTGTTTCATAATTAAAAAATAAGTAGATTGGTAGAAAGAGTTTGGAAGTGTTCTTTCTTCCTTCCTTTTCCACTTCCTTCTTCCCTCCTTCCTTTCTCCATTCCTTCCTCCTTCTTTCCTTCTTTCCTTTATCTTGAGTCACGTGAAGACTGGCTGTAGATCTTCTTTGGTAGAATTCTGCTGTGAATTCATCTGGGCTTGGCCTTCTGTCCGCTGGAGGACTTCTTATTACTATTTCAAATCTCCTCATTTGTTACGAGTCTGTTGAAGTCATCGATCTCTTTTTGGTTTACCTTTAGCAATCTGCTAAATCTAGATTTTCCTCATAGAATTGCTCTCGATGTGTCCAAGAGGTAATTTGCAGATGGTATAAGGCCTATTAATAGGTACCTGATTTCTCCCTTCGTATACTCCTTTTCACTAATATGTCTGACTTGTAATTTTTTTAAAAATTTGCCTGAAGTTGTCATTTTGGAAAGAGTGAGGCTGTGGGTGGGGGGGGAGAAGGCCCCTTAATAATCCTCTAATAAATTACAAATGAGCCCAATAGGTCTCTGCTATTTCTAGGCAGAGAATGTTCCTTTGCTCCATTGCACTGTCAGTATGTTGCATAGGTCTAACTGCTAAATACATTCACTTTAGAACATAGTTAATAAGTAGGAGGATGTGGAAGAAAAGCATTCTTAGATCTAAGTGTCTTGAAAAAAAAAACACATTTATTTATTTATTTTTCAAATTGGGGAAACAAAGCCTTGATGAGGCCTTTCTGAATATCCTTAAGATATCCTGAGGTAGGACAATTAAAGGTCATTTAAAGAGCTGGGTGGGGGGAGGTAGTCTTCAAGTTTCAAAATTGTCCCTCTTGTCTCCCCTAGTAAGATAACCTTTAACCTAGAATTGAGAAATCTTAATTGCAACATAGCACCTGCTCCTCTTTTCTGTGATGGCAGCTGCTCTTAGCATCATTACATTCTAGCTAACGTTGATAAATCTTACACCTACCTAGAAGATTGATTTGGGGAATTGGTTCTCATAGTTCTTTTTGTTGTCGTTGTTTTGTTTTGTGTTGTTTTGTTGTTTGTTTGTTTTTTCTGCGACAAGGTTCTCTGGGTAGCCTTGGCTGGGATCAAAAGTGTGTACCACTACTGCCTGGCTGGCTCACACAACTTGTATTTGTGTCTTCCTACCTATGTGTTCTCACTGCCTCTCATCCTATCCAGGCCAATGTCAAATGAGCATCATATGGTGACTATCTGAATAAACAGTGTCACTATTAAATCTCTTGAATTTGGACCCTCTTATTGAGATCTTGAATAATCTGGCCTGAGGAGATAGCTCACTGATTAAAGTGCTTGCCAATCAAGCAAGAGGATCTGGGTAGGCATGGCTGCCCCTCTGTAATTCTAGCCTCAGATGATGAAGGCAGGGAACCCACAGAGGAAGCTAGCTAGCAAGATTAGCCATATCAACGTGCTCTGGATTTGATTAAGAGACCACGCCTCAATAAACAAGGTCGAAGAGTGATTGAATAATCTCAACATCAACTTCAGGCCTCTATATACATGTACAAGCACATATAAATGTGCTCACATACATACAAAGCATGCAAATACACATGCATGTATGCTGCACATGAAAAGCAGAACAAAGGAAAAGTGAATAATTTAGAATCTGATGAAATTAACCGCTCTACGGTGTGTAGTAAATTTTTGTTAAGCAAATGCATTACATTGCTACAAGTATAGATGGTTACCAAATTATGGAAAGGGGGCTGGCGAGATGGATCAGTGGTTAAAAACGATGATGGAAAGAACAAGGTTTTTGAGCCGTTAGAAGCGCCTATATAGAAACAAAGGTCATACTAAGTATCAATGTGTCCCTGTCAAATACAAATTTATCTCTATAAGCCAAGTCATTTTTAAATCTCTTTAAACTATCAGATGTGTCCCTAGTTCAAACTACTTTTTCCCCCCGTTAAAACTTAACTATTTCAAATAATCAAGAAGTCTGTTTTTGTTTGTAAAGGCAGATATTGTCAACTCTTCTCCAGAGCTTTCCCTATTGCCCATGAAAGTAACCTTCTTAAGCACATTCCATTTTGTATGACCAGATACTTTCACCTGGACTGATAGGGAAACGAATACTCACAAAGGTGAAACAATTGCTAAAATTGCTCTGATAAAATCCGGCACCTCAGTAGACAGATGGCCATACATTTAAGATAGGCGTAGGAAAGTATGCCCAAGGTTTACGTAACAGGGACAAAAGTCCTAGCTCCTAGTTACCAGGGGAAGACTTGTTTCTAGGCCAGGTGGTAAGTGAACTCAGCTCTGGAATTGCCCTCCAGATTTGGATAATTAAAGAAATGCCTCAAGGCACAAGGAAACAGGCTTAGTTTTATGAACTGTAAGAAAGTGTTTAGAGAGTCATTTATATTGCACTATTTTTGTATAAAAAGCCCACATGTTGGATATTAGATGTTTCTTTTGTTTGCTTGTAATTTAGTTAAATTATTAAAGCACCATAGAGTAACATCCATTTGGTGGTCTAATAACAGCATTGTGAACAACCTGGAATAAAATATTTGTTCTAGAAGTCAAAACCAGTTTTCAGCTTCTTTGATACTTTTCTCAGATGTCCCCCTCCTCTTTCCGCACTGTATCCTTGGTAGAGCCCACTTTCTTTTCCTTTCTTGATACATACCCACACTCTAGAAAATCCCCGTCACTCTGACCAAGTGTTAGGGGATCCAGAATGGAATTATATGAGGGTGTGACAAGAGTTAAAATGACTCTCCTTTTTATTCATCCCTAAAAATAGGAAGAAAAATAAAAGATAGTAATTTGGACAAAAATCATTAGCCACCAAATGGCTCCAAAGCACTGAAATAAAGCATTCGTGTTCAAGTGTAAAAACTTTTCTTTTCTTTTCGCGCTAAATTTTTAACTTAGCGTACAAAATAATGAGATTCATGCTGGAGTTTTTGTAACTGTCTCGGAAGGAATGAAGATACAGCAATGAGACACCTGTGTGGGAGTCCTTCAGGGGTCTTTCAGTTCTGCTCAACTACTAGGCATATTGCACCATGTGTATGACAGACAGGCTTTGAACAAGAGTGTCTTGCTGTGACAGGGCTCTGGGGCTCTGCTGAGCCATTAGGAGTCCCATGGAGCAATCCGTGACAGAAGCAAGAATGTTGAGATATCTATTTGTGATTTGGATAATCAATAGTATTTTTTTTTTTTTTGTATTTTGTTGACCTCTAAGGAGATTTCTAGCTAATTGGTCTCCCATAGGCTCATATATTTGAATGTTTGTTCTGCTTTCGGTAGAACTGTTTGTGGAGGATATGGGATGTCAGAAGAGGGTTGTTACTGAGGGTGGGCTTTAAGGTCTAAAAAGCCCATGCCTTTCCAACTTGTCTTTCTCTCTTTCTCCGCTATCAGTGATTACTCCAGGTCCATGCCTACCTGATGGCTGCCATGATCCCTGTTATGATGATCATGGTCTCTAATCTCCTGGAACTATGAGCCCCAAATGAGTGCTTTCCAAGTTGCTTTGGTCATGGTTTCCAAAAGGAAGGAAGACATCCTCCTTCCTGTCCTCCATTTAAGTCTCCCCAGAATTCCTCTTAGTCCTGCTGTAGCCTCCCTGCCTGAGCCCCTCCTCCCTACGCATTCCCATTTGGCCTTTTGGTGTGGACCCAAGGTCCATTAATTCTTTCCCTTCAGCCTTAGCTTCTAGCCCAGCTCCAGTGGGTTGTAACTCTCCGAAACCTGCAGAAGCCCATTTCTACCAGGGACCACAGTGGACACCATTTGATGGCTCCCATGTAGGCAACCTTTATTTTCCTTCCTGTTCTCCATTCCAGTCTCTTTAGACTTAGCCTTAGTCTTGCTGTAGCCTGCTGGCTTGAGGCCCCTTCTTAGCTCACCTCTATTAACTCGAGACTAGGCCTCTTGGTGTGGATCCAAGATTCTTTTAGTTATTTCCCATAGTCCTCTAAGCCTTTCCTTATAATCCATGCCCATTCCTTTGTGATTCCTCACTGACCTCCAGTACAACTCTCTACCAGGGACCCTACAGCCACCACAGTTGGCTTAGACTCAAAGACCCCACAGCTGCAAAGGTTGCCTAAGATCCACAATGGGCAGCAACACCCAAAGAACAGAACATCCATCCAGCAAAGATGAGATGTAGATATCACCGAGAAACACTTGAAATCTCTTAGTTCTTAGATCCCAGCTTAAAAACAAAAACATGAACCACCAAGACAATATACATCCTTCATAACCAGCAACTTTATCGTAATAGACCCCAAGAAAAGCAATGTAGCTGAAGCACAAGATGAGAACTTCAAAATAGTAATACGTGCATGTTCATAGTCTATAAATGCTGTTATGAAGACTGTGGGAAAAATCAATTGAAGGAAATAATAGAAACAGCTCAGGACATTAAAGTAGAATTTAACAGACAAATAGAACCATGGAAGAAAGCCTAAACTGAAGTAAAACTGGAATGAAACACTCAGCGTGTCTAACCAAAAATTTACCAACAGATTAGAAGAGAGATTTTGAGTCTGTAAGACAAAGTAGAAGAAATGATAGTTTGGTCAAAGAAAATGTTAAATCTAAAAACAAAACAAAACAACCAGGCACAAAATATCCAAGAAATCTGGAAACCTATGAAAAGACTAAGCCTATGCATAATAGCTATAGAGGAAGAACAAAACCAAACCAAACCAGATCACAGACACAGGAAACATTTTAAATAAAATCATAGAATAAATTTCCCCAAATCGACAGGGGGGGGGCTGAGGGAGGGAGAGGGAGAGGGAGAGGGAGAGGGAGAGGGAGAGGGAGAGGGAGAGGGAGAGACAGACAGAGAGACAGAGGGGGGTGAGAGAATGAAGTTGGATGTATAGGGAGATAGGGAGGAAATGGGGTGAAGAAAGAATATGATAAAAATAGTGATAAAAATAGTTTTTATTAAAAATTAAATAAATTTTTAAGAAGAGAAAAAAAGTTGGCTAAATTTCAGGGATGTGACAGTTGCCTGGAAAATGTAGGGCTGCCAAAATGCTGCTAGAGTAGTTTACCTAAAGCTTTATCTTAGGCAAGTCTTTTGAAATTTTTAGCTAATTGAAGTAACAGTTTTAAACCTGCTTTTTGACATGATGATTTAAATGTCTTGCTTTCAAATGTTAATTTGGGAAACAGAGGCTGAGAGGAAAACCTGCTATAGGATTTACAAATGAGATGACTTAAAAGGTAACTAAACTGTGAAACTCAATTTTTATAAACTGCTTTTGGCCCAGAAAAACTAAAATAGAAATCTAAAAATTTAATGTAAGGATTATCTTGCATGTTCAGGTACTTTCACATGATTTCTGGACTTTGATCCACATGAAATATACATATATTTTGTCAATTTTGAGAGGAGTAATTTTGCTAATTTGATAACTTTCGATAAGTAATATATTTTGTAATAATGTTAGAACATTGGAAGTTTTGATATCTAATTTAGTGTGTATGTACATCATAAAATTATCAGGATAAAGCCAGTATCATTCCCAAAAAGGTAAAACTAAACTTAGGATCCCTGTTCATTAGATCATTAAATTCAATAATAATATATGAAAAAATATTCCTAAAGTATTAATTATATAATGCTATGTAATTCTGATGTATACAACATGAAACAAATGTTCAAAATTTTGTTCAATTTTTAAGTTTTCAAATTTATTTTTAATGAATATTTAGTTACAGCTGTGAATAGAGTCCATAATTTGAAGTGTAGATTTATAAAAAAAAATAACTCTTATAAGAAAAGTTTTATGCGTTGACCATAAGCAAAGTGCTATTTATAAGACTTTGTGTTGTTTTCTAGTCAAATCAATTGGGCTTCCTTAGGTGGTTGATTCAGTGAGATAAAAAATGGATAACTTTAAAAGACCAAAATTCAATGTTTTGTTTTTCCTATTAATTTGGTCAAGCTTTTAAAATAGTTGGGGGTCACTTAAATTTCTATTCGGGCTGAGGCTGTCCCTGCCTTTATACCGCCGGGTGAATCCAGCTACCACGCAGGTAAGTTCCACATGTGCACCAGGTGATGAGTCTGTTCTAGTCCTTACCGCTATTTTCAAATTATTTGAAAAGCTGATTCAAAATTTAAATTGACCTGAGGGTTTTTCTGAGGTCAAAATTTAATGTACCAGTGTAAACCTAGCACCTAATGCTTGTGTCTGAATCAGTAAGTTTGTCTTAGCAGATTAATCTGCTCTTAGAAACTCTTCCAAAATAGAATTGGTTTAAAGGAACAGATTTTATATTTTTGTTTAAAGAAATGTTTGGTTTTTGCTAATCCTGTCAGACTTTTGACTACTTAGGAAACTGTCTTTTAAAAAGCCAAGGTTCAATTTAAGTGCTTGTTTGTGTTAAGTATTTTATGTGGCCACTTTAGAAGCAACTCTTTTCAAGTGATGGTCGTGTATCTAATTCCCTATGCATCTGTGACTAGAAGTATTTGGAAATATGTGTATGTGCTTTCTATATGATACAAAAAGTTTGCAGAATTGAAGGACATGCAAGTTTAATACATGCAAAGTAATCACTCCATTTCCTGTAACAGACATTTTTTATCTGTGCTGTGGCCTATAAAGGGATCAGTGAGACATTTGTGATATTTTTGCTATTTTTAATCAGTACCATTCTGATACCATTCCAAATCTGCTATTGGGATGTTGTGCTAGTTAAACCCTTGGCCTACCCCTCTTGCCTTGATAAGCTCTTATACACGACATAGACCTATAAAACAGAAAAAGCAGCTTTGTAGTAACTACCATTGTTCCCTAATTTTTCAAGGTGTCTAAGATTTTATGTTTGGTTAATGCTTTGAACTGATTATCTTACTAAGGCAAAGAACCTGAATTTTGTTTCAGAAGTAGAAGCTGAATTAAATGTAAATGACATGTGTGTAGTTCTCTGTACTGATGCTAATTGTTGCTTGTTCTTTTATATGATTTCTTTTGCATTGTATAGAACACTCGACCAAGATGTTGTCTTTCAAACTAGAAATTAGTGATGTTCACATTTTCCAGGTTTGTGTTCATGTGTGCTTGATTGTATCATGGCTATTCTCTTTAAGCAAAGGCAATTGCAATGATAACAGAAGACAGAAATTATTTGAATGGACAGGGGCAGGGACAGGGACAGGGACCTTAAAAATGAGCAGTTCTGATTTTTGTGTCTGGCCAAGAATGTCAGAAATTCTCCAGACAGAGACACTGATTCATGGCCTGGTTTGAGTTCTGTCCTGGCCAGGGGACAGGCATGCCAGAAATATTCTAGCTAGAGGTTCTGGTGTGTGTCAGAACCCCCAACCCAGCCACTTGGATGGAAAGAAACATAGACATCTTGTAGAGGCGGGGGGTGGGGGGGTGGGGGAGGGCGGCAAGTACACTGACCAGCCAACCTCTTTGCCTCACCTCAGTTTCTGCTCTCAGTCCTGTGAAAAGCCCCTAGATGAGCGTCTCCATGGCAACACAGCTCTTGTGACTCACTCTCGCTTAACAGCTCTGTCTGCTTCCTGTGTCTTAAGCCATCACCTATGAGCCTATAATAAATTCTTTTTTGAAAACTCATCCTCCCTGTAGCCCAGAAAAAAATCATTCTTCAAATCTGTGAGACAAGAGCCTATACTCTGTGACACAGTGGGATTTTTGTGTGAGCTTCAGGCATTCTAACTCCTGAATTAAATCTATCTACTCAAAGAACCAGTGTTATCCTTCCTTCAATTAGACATGCCACAGTCCTGTGCATTTCTAGAAGAGCTTCCTAATAATGACAAGTTATTAGACAGTCTCACTTTAAGAGTATAAGGAATATTTGATTTTCAAACCAGCTTTTAAAGATTTTCACTTTCGTTTCTTGTATTTTTTATAGAGCTTTAAAATTGTGCTCTGTTAATATTCTGAAGAAATATAACTTCTGACAAAAGAAACGGAGCAGCAATTTTGAGATGATAGGACATCCCCCACAGACATAATTAAAAGACAAGTGTTTCTAGGTAGGCCTGACACAAAAGGCACTCCTTAAAATTTGTCACGAAAGCTGTTTTCTTTTAAGATTCATGTTTACATTTCAGTTTTGTGTGAGTGCGTGCGTGTGTATACATGTGTGTGCACGTGTTTGTGTGTGCCTGCACATGTGTGTGCCACATATGTCAGGTGTCCATAGAGGCCAGAAGAAGGTGCTGAGTCCTGTGTGAGTTGCCTGATGTTGGTGCTGGCAACTCAACTTGGATCTTCTGGATGAATAGCAAGCACTCTGAGCCATCTCTCCACCCCAAGCCATAAAGAATTTCATTGGCACTCCCTGATGTCTGTCATTTGTCTGTTGCCAGTCTCTTGAGATCCGTGTGTGGCTCTTCATCCCAAGCTCTGAGCCTAAAATCCCTGGAAACATTCCTGTGGTAACATGTCGTGTCATAGCTGTCTTCTTTCCCCATTGCCAACCCTAACCTATCTGTCTCCTTCTCCCTAAACAATCCTCTTCCTGTAAAGCCAGGTTCCACACACGACAGAAAATACAGGATTTGTCTTCTTGAGTCTAGCTTGTGTCAGTTGACATAATGATCTCATTTATTTTCTTACAAACCACAATTTGAATTTTGCATGGACTGAAGACCAGCAGTTCCCCAGGAATCCACTGGGGCCTTCAGTGCCAGACTGGGAATGCCAAGGCATCCAACTCCATGCACTAAGATACTATAGAGTCCTTGGCTTCTCTGGTGTGAGATAACCATTGTAGACTACCCAGATGTTATCATGTAAGCCAATCTAATAAGTCTCATATGTACGAGATTATCAATCAAGAAATTAAGTTTTAAAGTGCTTGAGTATATACACATATGCATATACATACACATACAGACATGCATACACATAGACATACACATATACATACATATACATACACACACACATACGTACACATACACTCACATACACATATAGATACACATACATACACATAGACATACACATACATATATACACATGCATACATATACATATACACACATACACATACATACACATACACAAACATACATACACATACATACATATACACATACTCATATACATACACATACATACATACACATGAATACATATACATACACACACATACACATACACAAACATACACAAACATATACATACATACATACACATACATATACACACATATACACATACTCATATACGTACACATACATACATACACATACATATACATAAACATATACATATACATACATACACATACATACATACACATATACGTACATATACACATATACATATATGTACATATACACATACACATATATGTACATATACACATACACATACATACATACACATACACACATACACACACACACATACCACATACACGTATATATGTTGTATTGTTTTTGTTTCTGGAAAATCCTGACTAATACAGTGGCCTAGAATGTGGTCTTAGTTTTGAAAAGTTTTTGTCAGCTAATATGAAGAAAGTTCATCTAATGACTTCTGGATGTACATATTGTTTAGGTCCATTTCACCTATTTGATTTTCAATTTGAGTGATTTATTCAAAGAAGGTAGTAAAGTCTTGAAATTACTCACTATTATTGTATCATGATGTATCTGCTTTTCCTGTCTTAGAAATTGGGAGCTCTATCACTCAACGCATATATATTTAGAACTGTTACATTTTCTTTTTAAAATACATCGAATTTGATGTACTGTTTGAAGATTTCATGGATGAGCACTACATTTACATGAATTCCCCTCTCTGTATTTTCCTTCCTTTTACTCTCGTGTATCTCCTACCCTTTCTCCAATGCATGGTTGCTTTGTTCCTTAATTATAGTTGCTTTATGTATGTAAATGTATGTATATAAATTTATAAATACCACATTCTGAGATTATTTAGTGCTGCTCACATGTGTTCAGAGCTGACATCTTGGAACTGACTAACCTATCCAGGGGCTCATCCCTAGAGAAGACTGATTCTCTGTCTCTCAGCAACCACTGATTTTCTACAGCTCTTCTTCTAGAGGTGAAGCTTTGTGAGAATTCCCACATCCATCCTGGGCACACCAGTTGCCGTTGCTATTTTTTAGGTTTTGTTTAGGCAACCTTATTTTTGAGATTTCCTGGGTACAATTTTCCTGCCATACATAGAAGACACTGTTTGCAACAGAAATCTCTTCTTGATTCCTCCGGCGTTTACAATCTTTCTTCCTTCCGTGATGTTCCCTGTGTTGTAGATATAACAAGTGGCCTTGAGATCACCACAGTCAGTTTTTCTCTGCATTTCAACCAGTTGTGTCTTTCTTTTAAGTCCTCTGATGCAAAAAGGAACTTCTTGGTGACAGGCAAGAACTACAGTTTCCTTATGTATAAGAGTAAGCATTTAGAATACAGTTTAATGAAGAGGCACTAGTAGGCTCTCTTTTAGGGTTTGTGGCCTCAGCAGTCATAGGGAGTGAGCTAAGTTTATAGACATGAATTCTCTCCTATTGAACGAGCAGGTTTGAAGTCTAACTAGATAGCTGCTGGCTCCTTCCAATATATAAGTATAACTATCAGGTCTTTTGGGATATCCTGTCATTCTGGTCAGTTTTCTGGTTGCTTTTCTTCCTTTGCAGCTTATATAGCTCCTTCTGGTATTATGAGAGCTAAAGGAGGCTTTTGGATCAATACCAGTTTGATTCCTCCAAGTCCACTATCTGAAGAGTATGGTGTCCTCAGCAACAGGGTCCAACCCTGTTGCTAATAGGTAATCAGGATAATAGAAATAATCTGTATTGTACTGGGTTGTCTTGTACTCTTCTCCCCAGCAATTTGAAGGTTTCCCATGCCTGGCAATAGGTTTGTTTTTTTTTTTAATGTGTCTCTTGGGCGAATAGTGTCACTCTGTATGGTACAAATTAATTTAAATTATCTGTCTATGATCTATTTATTATCTATCTATATGTCTATGTGTGCACACATACATATACACATACACATATACATACATATGTAATGTAAAGTGGACATAAAATAATGTGGTTCTCTATGGCTTTAAAAAGTCTTTACTGTTATTTATCTCACCTCCCCCCTTCCTCTGTGTTGACATTCCTTCTCTCTTTCCAGGCAAATGTCACCCTTCCATTCCCCATTCCCATTCCCCTCTTCACAGCACCTGTGTCCTACTGTTCCCTTCTCTAAAGCGCCTTTTCCTTCACAGTGGTCCCTTTTCACTTTCCTGGTTTGTGCTGTTATTCCAGGCCGCAACTTTCAATACTCTTCCTTTGTTTTATATATGTAATGGGTCTGGTTTGATTATTTGTTTGTCTTGCTATGATATGCTGTGAGGAGTTTCTTTTCAGGTCTTGTCAATTTGGTGTTCTTTGTGCTTCTTGTATTTGTATGTGCATGTCTTTCCTTAATTTGGGGAAACTGTCTTCCATAATTTTGTTGAAGATCTGGTCTATGCCATTGATTTGGGAACTTTCTCCTTAATCTATGCCTACAATTAAAAAATTTGGTCTAACCATGGTATCAATAGTTCCTGTGTGTTTCTTTAGTGTGTGTGTGTGTGTGTGGGGAGGGGGGTTCTAATTCTTCTAGTTTGTATTCTAGTCTTGATATTTTATCTTATACTTGATCCATCTACTAGAAAAGCTTTCCCCAGAGTTTTCTAATTGTGTTTAGTTTTTAAATTTCTATCTTGATTTTAGCTTGAGTTCTCTTTAATATCTGTCTACTTATTGAATTTGGATTCCAAATCCTGGAGTGTTATTATCGTATTCTTCAGCATCATGCTTGTGTTTTCTTGGGCATCACTCAGGCATTTACTGCTGTTCAGATCAAGTTCATTGGGCTGTTTCTTAATGTCTTCTTTAAAAACTTCTTGAGTTCTTGGATGAAGGTTATGATTGTTCTTTTAAATTCTGTGTGCTTGGGTTAATCTAGGTAATTCTTATTGGAAAACATTCCTATATTGGATAGGGGTTAGTTGTACACTCTTTTAATCCTTCTTATTTTTTTTTTGTTTTTACAATGAGGTATGACTATGTGGACTTCTTTCATTGGTTGTATGTCTAATGCAGAAACAGCACATTAGCTTGATACACAGGATGATTTATTTAGCCCAAGTCAGTGTTTGTTTTTTATTCCATTATTTTTCCTTCATCTTAAATATTTCTCCTGTCTATAGATTTTGTGATTGTTCTTATTTTCCCAAGGTCTTAGGGTTTATCATTTAGATATTTATATACGATGTGATTTAAAATTTTTTTTTAGGTTTTATTCTTTGAAAGTTTCACAAATTTATCTGATATTCATTGATCAGATACTCCCACCACTACTCCCCCCATGGCTCAATCTAGTGCCCCCATCCAATTCTCCTCTGGGTTTCATGCCCTCTCATATTTATTGCTATTAATAACCCTAGGGTCCTACTAGTGTTGCCTATATGGGGCTATCCACTGGGACATAAGCTGCCTACTAATGTAGAGTGCCTCTACCTCCCTCAGCCAAAATCAACTGCTAATATCTCCTCTAATGGGGCTGAAACCTCAGGGGCCCCATCTCCATCTGTACTGGAATTTTGACTGTCTTCATCTTGGGCAGATCTTGGATAGGTAAAGGCAGCTGCTATGAATTGATGCATGCAACAGCCATGCCATGTCCAGAAATCAACAGCTCTCTTCCCCATTTACCAGCTTTTACATTCTTTTCTTCCCCTTTCTGTAATGTATCTTGAGCCTTGGATGGTGGGGGGTTGACATTCAATGACCTACTCCCAATTTGGCATTTAGTGTTAGTTATACTCACACTGTGACCAGTTATGAGTCTCTGTAGTAGGCACTACTCATAGCAAACAGATGCTTTTTCAACCAAAGCTGAAAGCAACTGAAATCTATGGGTATAAGCCTAGATTTTTAGAGTACAGTTTGACAGTATGGTCATTTAGCAAAACATCAGTACTTGGTTTCTCCATGAGACCTACTATCACTTCAGTTGTGGTCTTTTGATCAGATTTACTGTACCAGGCATGAGGTCTATGTAGATTTCCTCTCATAGCAGAAAGTGGTTGGTTACCAACACTGCCTTTATTGTGCCATTATTGTACTAGAGGTACATCTTTCCAGGTGGGTCAGTATTATACGATGCAAGACCCAATGCTAGGTAAGACCATTGATGTCCTTTCTCCCCTCAATGGCCTACATAGCATCTTATGACATTATGTAAGCTATCTATCAGGGAGAGAGTTTCCTGTTCAGTTTCATGTTTATTTCTCTGTATCCTGTGTCCAAAATGAGTGGTGTCTTCAGCAGTGGTCTCTCATTGGATAGTTAAGGTAGACAGCCAAGAGCAGTGACAATAGCCTGTGTGGTTTTGAATGCATCTGGGGCCTCCCTAACCAGTGCCTTATAGGGAAGTATCACATGCCTAACTCTGAGACTTCCACTTAATAACCCTTCTGGGAACAGTATTGGCCACTGATGCAGGGTACTTCTTTCCAACCCTTTAACGATAATTCTATTTTAAATTAGCTTGTAAAATATGATATTTTCACGAGGCTCCTTCATGTGTCTTGGTCATTCTAACTGGGGCAAGATGGGTTTTTAAAGTAGTTTCCATCTGTATTCCCCTGATAATCAGGGTTTTGAACAGCTTTAAAGTATTTTTTTTTGGACATTTCAATTTCTCTCTCTCTCTCTCTCTCTCTCTCTCTCTCTCTCTCTCTCTCTTCTTGTTCAGTTCCATAGCCTTTTGAAATTGTTTTGTGTGTATGTGTGTGTTTAGTTTTTAAAAATTCTTTGTATGTTCTAGACAGTAATTCTGATTTTCTCCTATTCTGTGGGCTTCCTCTTCACTCAGTTGACAGTTTCCATTGTTGCACAGAAGGCTTTTCGTTTCATAAGATCCCACTTATTGATTATTGGTCTTCCTGCAATACAGGAATCCTATTCAAAACATTCTCCCCTACACCTGTCTGGAGAAGCATAACCTCTACTTCATCCTCTAGCAGTGTCAAAGGATTAGGTCTTATGTTGAGGTCTTTGTTCCATTTGGAGTTTTGTGCAGGATAAGAGCTAAGAACTCTGTTTCATTTTTTTTTTCAAATTGAAATCTAGGTTTCCCTGCACCACTTGTTGAAGATGCTCTCTATTCTACAACATATTTTTTACACTTTTACCAAAAGTCATGTATCTATACTATATGTTTTAGTTTTTGTGATTATAAAATATCATTTTCCTGTTTCCTTTCCTCCCACTAACCCCTTTACACCCATTTGCTCTTTTGCACTTTAATTGTTGTTACATATATCTATATAAATACAATATAATATATTCCTAACCACAACCTGTTACACACACACACACACACACACACACACACACGTATGTATTCATATTCATATTGCCAGAGTTGACTGCTTGATGTTGGAAAATCAGTTGGGGGGTGCTTTTCCCTGAGGAAGTCTGGGTCTCTTGCTTTCAGCATTCCCCAGTAACCTATAGGTTTTTGTTTAGGGTTGAGTTCCTGCAAGCTTCCTCTCTTCCATGTTAGTGTGACCATTGCTGTCGTTATTGTTCAGGTTTTGTTTAGGCAGCCATGTTGGTGAGACTTCATGTGTGAAGCCTCTCTGACATCTAGGAGACACAATTTCATAGCAAACTTCCTGTTCCTCTGGCTCTTAAAATCTTTCTGACCCCTTTTATTCCATATTTCTTGAGCCTTAGGTAGTAAAGTAGATGCATCAGTTGGGACTGGACACTACGTGATCTCTTGCTCTCTACATTTTGATTGGGTGTGGTTTTATGTAATGATCTCTGTTGCAAAGAAAGTTTCTTTGCTGAAGGGCTAGAACTACACTTATCTATGGGTATAAGTTGTCCCCCCCCAAAGCTTGTTTGGTGACTTCTGATACCTGCGGCCTTCTAATGTAGCTCTCCATACCTGGATGCCCTGCCTTGAGTCAGTTCAGGTCTGACTTCACTTCCCCTGACTTGTCCACCAATGTGGAACTCTGCAACCTGGAAACACTACCCTTTCTCTGGGACCAAGGCTTTTACCCTGAGTTTTAGACATCTAAGACATCTAAGCTAGTTTACTCCTGCCCTGGGTCAGCTCTGGATTCTGCTGATCCGAGTTTTGGGACTCATGGCCTGTGTATTTCTGCTTTGCTTTGGCTTCCTCCATGTACCCATGATTTCTACTGGTTCAAGTTCTGCTTTGTTTTTTTGTTTGTTTGTTTGTTTTTGTTTTTGTTTTTAAATGTAAGCCCAGACTGCCTTCACTGTGTTCTATAGAGTTTGCTATATTATGTTTTCATTTCCATTTAATTCTAGGAATTTTTAACTTCCTTTGTGATTTTCTTAGTGAGTCATCCATCATTTAACATCATGTTGTTTAATATCCTTGAGTTTGTGTACTTCTTTAGGTTAAAAAAATAATCTAGCTATATTTCATTGTCGTCAGAGTACAAGCTGTAATTTGATTTTCCTATATCTGTTGAGCCTTGCTTTGCATCCTAATATATGATCTATTTTGGAGAATGTTCCATGAGCTGCTGAGAAGAAACCATGTTCTTTAAGGTTTGGGTAGAATGTTCTGTAGATTTATGTTAGGTCTATTTGGTTGATGATATCTTTCTACTCCAATTTTTTCACTTATTTTGTCAGGATGGAAAACCTATTGTTGAGATGAGGTTTTTAAATCACACACTGTTACTGTGGTAAGGTTAATCTGTGACTATATATCTAGTATTACCTGTGTTTTAAAATGAGTGTATTCATGTTAGTACTCTTGGTAGACTGTTCCCATATTAGCGTGAAGTGACCTTATTTTAACTAGTTTTAATTAGCCAGTTTTATTTGTCAGTTATGAGATTGTTTCTATACCTGTTTGTTTCATTGTTCCCTTTTGTTTGGAATATTTCTTCCCATCCATTTACCCTAAAGTATTGGATATTACTGATGGGAAGGTGTACTTTTTGAGAGGTGAAAAAGATGGGTTATGTTTTCTAAGACACTCTAATAATCTGTGTCTTTTTATTAGAGGAATATATACTATGAATATATTACTGAGAGATGTATATTAATAACATCATTTAACTGATTTGTGTGTGTGCATTTTCTGAGGCCTCTTTTTGAGTACCTGTCATAGCCTCTTCTGTGCTTTTATCCTTGTCTTTAGACTAAGGCTGAAACATTCTTTTCAGTTTCTTCTGTAGATATAGGGCTTGGTGCTTATAAATTCTTTTAGTCTGATTTCATCATGAAATGTCTTTATTGCTCCTTGAATTATGACAGTTTCACTGGATATACTAGAATGAACTAGAAGTCTTTCAAAGCCTGCAATGAATGTTTTCAGGCCCTTCTGTCTTTAAAAGGTTCTATTGAATAACCAGCTATTACTATGATTGACTTGCTTTTACATGTTATTTGGCCCTTCCCTCTTGAAACTTTCAATAGTTTTTTTTTTTAAAAAAATATATATATTAAATTTTAAATTAAAATTTAATATAAAATTATATATCATATATCTATAATATGATTTGGGGAGTTTCTTTTCTGGTCATGTGTGTTCGGCATTGTGCAAGCCTCTTATAGATACATGGAGTCTCTTTCTTTAAAATTGGAAAAGTTTATTCTATGATTTTATTGAAAGTATTCTCTATGCCTTTGTAGTGGACTTCTTCTATAGCCATGATTCCTAGATTTGAGTTTTCATCTCAAAGAGAACGTTGGATAATGGTTTCTTCATTTTAAAAATATTGTTGATATTGACTGAATGCTGCTATACAAGACCTTGCCTTTAAGTCCTGACATTCTGTCTTCACCATCATTGCTATGTTGCTGAGGCTTTCCACTGATATTTCAGTTGACTAGTTGTTCGTTTCCAGCTTCATTTCTGTTTGGCTTTTCTTCAGTATTCTTATGTCTTTATTGACTTCTATTTTTAAGTTCTGAATTGGCTTCCTTAATTCATTCATCTGTCTGTTTTTCCCTGGAAAACATCCATGCCCACTTGGAGTTCTCTGGACATATTTTTAATCAGTTGTTTGGATTCATTGTTTAGACTTTTTATCATTGCAGTACATTACTGTGGGATTTGCCATTTTTAGAGGAGACACAGCTTAGAGTTTTATATTGTTTTTGTTTCCGCATTGTGACTTGTGCCTCTGGGGGTCATTTTCTCGATAGTTTTCTTTCTTTCATTCTTACTTGTATCCTGTTTTTTTCTTTTAGAGAGAATATTTATAAAGATCAGGAAAGGACTAAGTCATAGTGGAGTCGAGGTGTCACTTTCCTCCTCTGCTAGACATGACCCCAATCTTTTATCCCCAGTCTGCCTCAGCTGTCAGGTACTGTCCACAAAAATATTCATTATACAGGTATCAATACACTGTAAAATAGAATAACAGTGATCTATGCCATATGTAATAATGTTCACTCCTTTATTATCAATAGTATTACAGGGTACAGGAGAACCAACACTATTTTGTGGACAAAAATAGTAGTTGTCATGTATTTGTCTAAAAACAAGGGAGGAAACATGGTGAGATTAGTGATTGTTATGTTGTTGGAAAAAATGAAGGGAAGAAGAGTTTTGTAGGTATATAAAGGTGAAGGACAGTCATGAGTGTCTTTTCTTGTGAGCTAGAAGATACTGTATCTTAACAATTAAAGTTCAAAATTGCTGTAGTTCTATACAAGAATAAATATGATAAAGAACTCAACTACTGAAACATGAGAAAAAAGCCTAACATAAAATACCTTAACCTAAAAGTTGCCTGTAGAGCCAAGTTCTATGTACAGACAGGTAAGTTATAACTACACACACACACACACACACACACACGAATATATATTTTTCATATATACATATTTACATTACATTTCAAATGCTGCCTCCTTCCCGATCTACCCTCTGCCACTCTTCCATCTCATCCCCCCTCCCCTTTGTGTCTATGAGGGTGCTCCTCCACCCACCTACCCACTCTCACTTCAGCCCTCTAGCATCCTTCTACAATGGGACATTGAGCCTTCACAGGACCAAGGGCATCTCCTCCCATTGATGTCTAACAAGGCCATCCTCTGCTACATATGTAGCTGGAGCCATGGGTCCCTCCATGTGTACTCATAGGTTGGTGGCTTAGTCCCTGGGGAATTCTGGAGAGCCTGGTTGGTTGATATTGTTGTTCTTCTTATGGGGTTGCAAACCCCTTCAGCTCCTACAGTCCTTGCCCTAACTCCTTCATTGGGGTCCCTATGCTTAGTCTGATTGTTGGCTGCAAGCATCTGCATCTGTGTCCGTAAGGCTCTGGCAGAGCCTCTCAGGAGTCAGCCATATCAGCCTTCTGTCAGCAAGCACTTCTTGGCATTAGCAATAGTGACTGGGTTTGGTGGCTGCAGATGGGCTGGATCCCCATGTGGGGCGGTCTCTGGATGACCTTTCTTTCAGTCTCTGTTCCATTTTTTGTCCCTGAGTTTCTTTTGGACAGGAACGATTCTGGGTTAAAAATTTTGAGATGGGTGGGTGGCCTCAGTGGGTTTTGCCTCAGTGGTGTTTCATGTTTCTTTCCAGTCCCAGAGTTGTCTTTTGTCACTGTTTGTTCAGGTCAGGGAGGAATCTAGTATGTCCTTTGTGTGCTGACAAAGCAGGACATTCCACAGATACAAGGCTTCTTGCAGGTTGACCTTTCTAAGGTTTGTACAATACCTGTTTGGGCCTGGGGGACCCTGGTGACACACCTTCCAGGCTGATCTCCAGCTCAACCACTTAGTGTCACTCCTTATACCTGGGTACCATGCCCTGGGTTACCACTGACCCATTCGCTGCCTCTACTACTATTTGGTGTGAATCTCCGTGGTTGGGCATGCTCACAGGCTCACTCCCCACCTTTATCACCACTTTGGGGTCCCTTTGTTAATTTTAAATGCTCTTACTTTCCTTGGAATAAATTGAATTTTTATTGTTTTGATTCTTCTTCCACTGGGTCACAGTAAGGCATCTTCTAGTTTGCCATATTTCCTAGAAATTTCCTGACGAACCATTAAAAATCAATTAGAAGAAAGGAAATTAATAGATGGAAGAGAAATCCACACACTTGTTTACTGCAGCATTATTCAAAGTATTAAATATGTGAAACCAAACTGGGTCTAAGGATGGAAGAATAGATAAGAAAATTGAGTATTTAATTGTAAAAAGAAGGAAACTTTTGTGTTTGTTTTTAAAACAAAACTCATTAACTTGGAGAACATTAGGTTTATTTAGTAACAAACTAGGTATAGAAATACTAATGAAGATGTGTAATTATAGATAGAACTGAAGAAGAAAAACCACTTATTGGGTACCTCCTATACAAACATATGAATATAGACTTAGCAATATAATCTCTAAGCTTCACAGTTATATGAAGTATATAATATTCAATTGATTTTTTACAGAGTTAAAAGTTAGAGTCTAGTCAGGTTCTCAGAAAAGTCAAGGTAAGGGTAGACATTTATTCACCTAATTTTCCCATTAGCCTGCTAAATAACTAGAATTTTGCTTTTGCCTCTTCCTTCTCTGATAAGAAAGCATTCTTTCTACGACTCTACGGAGTCCACTACTTTAGTCACTAAATGTTTTTATGACCAAGTGGGTTGACTCTGGTTGGAAAGTTATTACAGGGACAATGTGAGCAGGCCTTTTTTATTTGTAATCGGAGGAAGAGAAACAAATTAACTCTCCTTGGCTACAAAGTGAAATACAAATTCAATGTTCTCTTTCAGCCTTCCCTGGCAGATAATAGAATGGATTTCACAGAATGTTCCAGGTTGATGTTTTTCAGAGAACATCTCAGTCCAATTTGAGTGTCCACTGCTCTCTCTTCACATGTTCATGTTTCTGTTAAGGTAAGTGTTCTTGTCATATTTTTTGAGGCAAATCACGAGGACTATTTGAATCTATTGCCTAGTCTTCAAGAAATACTCTATTTCGTGTCTTGATGTCCTGAATCCCTGTTTTCAATATAGCTCAGATGGCATCCTGGTCTTTGTGTCCTTGAGCTTCATCAACTCATATCAATAAAGCTTCTTAAATGTCTATTTAATATCTCAGGCTTCACCATGCTCTGAGGACACAAAGAACCTCAGTCTGAAGTTCTAAAACTTCACAGCAGTTTTGTGGTTTATAATCCATTCTGTAATGGTAGCAATAAGAAAATGACTTGCTACCACCATTAAAGCAACATGAAAAACACTGTGCTCTTTAGGAACAGAAACTGTATTGGACACATAGTGGCCTTGAACCCCTAAACTCAATAACATGGCTTTATTTTTGCTTCTTATGGCTAGAATCTATGACCCAGATTATACTAGTGGTGTGTTTTTCGATAAAGGGAAGGTGATTTATTCTACTTTTTTTTTCCTCCTCTCAAACTCCTCTCATGTCCCTTTCCCTATTTCTCTCTCTCTCTAATTCATGGCCTCTTTCTTGCTTATTATTAGAATGTGTGCGTGTGTGCGTGTGTGTGTGTGTGTGTGTGTGAGCGCATGTGCGCATACACACACACACACACACACACAGAGGCATGCACGTGCACATATTCAACCTGCTCAATCCACATAATATTACCTATGTGTATATGATTTAAAGGTATTTGATCACCAATTGGAGGCTCTTTCCTGGGGAAGACAATTTTTCTCCAGCATTCTTTAATTACCTGCAGCTCTTTGTCTAGGGTTGGAGCCCTGCTAGATCGCTCCCTTCCACATCAGCATGTCTTTTGTTATTGGCCTTGTTCAAGTCTTTAGGCATCCAAGTCACTGAAATTTCATAGTTGTATTATTCCTAGCATTTCTAGAAGGCACAGGTTCAGAGCAGGCATCCTATCCCTCTGGATCTTACAATCTTCCTGCCCCTTCTTCTTGATGCTTCCTGGACCTTTGGGAGTTGTGTTGTAGATGGATCATTGTGAGCTAGAGACCACACAATCACCTGTTCTCTGCATTTGGATCAATTGTGGTTTTCAGTAATGGTCTCTGTATGTTGAAGGGTGAGGGCTTCTCTGTGAAGGTAAGGATATATATTTCAAATGAAAGCCCAAATCTACCAAATCTAAGAATTATGGCCATAGAAGGAGGAAAAGCCCATTACAAAGGCATAGAGAATACTTGCAATAAAATCATAGAAAAAACTTTTCCAAATCTGAAGAAAGAGACCCCTTGCATCTGTAAGAGGATTACAACACAATGCCAAACACACAAGGCCAGAAAAGAAACTCCCCAAATCATATATGTGTGTGTGTGTGTGTGTTGTTCACATTGACTGAATGATGAAATACCTTTACATATAATATAAAAATGAAGAGACTATTCTCCAATGCTCTGCTGTCTAAAGTGCATGGCATCTTCAGCAATGAGAACGTACATTCCTCCTCTGGGAAGAAACCAAGGGCAAGAGCAATGTACTGTAATGTTTGGGGAGTCTCTTGGACTCCTCTGACAAACAATTCTAGGAAACTTTTCATGCCTGGTATTGGGGTTTTGTTATCTAGTTTATGGATCTTGTGGGACACATTACCAGTTTAGGATGTACATTTTCATTTAAACCATGTATACACACTATATATATATATAACTAGATAACAATATTTTTAAATTAAAATATAATTACATTTTCCCCCTTTTCCTTTCTTTCACCCAATCCATCCCATGCTCCCTTGCTCCCTCTAAAATTCATATCCCAGTTTTCTTTATTATTTTATATATGTATATATGCTTAAATATAGAAATACAAACTACTTAGTCCATTTAGTGTTGTCTGTCTGTATGTATGTGTTTTCAAGGATGATCGCTTGGTATTGGATAACCAATTAAGATTTGCTTCCCCAACTTTGTGTTCTTTTTTCGTTTGTTTAATAAGCACTCATTTCTAGTTCGTGATGCCCATATACTTTTAGATGTGAAGTTATCTACTGGAGCATGGTCAATCTACCAGGAGGCACACCCTGAAACAAAACTGACTCTTCTACCCCACAGAACCCATCTGTCCACAGCTTCTTAATTTGGGTGGGAATTCCTTAATTTTTACTAGCTTGATCTTGTGCAAGCAGCCATAGCTACTATTAGTTCATAAGTGCAGTGGTCCTATTATGTCCAGGAGATGGGGTTTTATTTCCGCCCTCCCAGGCCTGTTGCTCCAACAATCTTTCTGCTGCCACTTCCTCAATGGTTCCTGAGTCTCAGGGGATGGATGGCTTAGTTGTGGCTACATGCCCCACTGGGATTTATTCTCTGCACTTTTCTTCTAATTTGAAGATCTCTCTCTCTCTCTCTCTCTCTCTCTCTCTCTCTCTCTCTCTCTCTCT
>JADRCH010007391.1:1024339-1077838 GCA_019843965.1 Rhynchomys soricoides | reverse complement strand
TCTCTCTCTCTCTCTCTCTCTCTCTCTCTCTCTCTCTCTCTCTCTCTGTGTCTGTATGCGTGTGTGTAAAATGGTGGAAGTTAGTACAGATGTCAATAATGGTTCTTGAAGTTTTTGAAAAGGAGATTACTTTTTATAATTTTCCAAATGTTGCTATATGTTGAATGGTGGCCTTCATTACACTCATTAGTCCTTCATTTACATATTTTTATGAACACAGACAAGAAAAACAGAACTTAATCCATCCAAAAGTAATCAAATAGGTACCAGGTACCAGGCACCATGTGTATTAGTCAGGTTTTTCGAGAGGAAGAGAACTAATCAATGAATCTTTTTAAATATGAAAACTGATACAGTGGGATGGCTTAAAGACTGGGTTCTGGCTAATCTAATAATGTCTGTTTCTGATGGCAAAGGCCAAGAACACAGCAGGTACTCAGCGCATGAGGCTGGATGACTCAGCTGGCCTTTAATTTCCGTTGAAGGAGGATCTAGTGCCAGTGAAATATGGCCTCTGTAGCAAGATAAAAGAACTTGCCAGAGAGAGTAAGGAAAAAAAATCTACCTCCTCTACTATTTACTGTGTGTTTCCAGAGACAGTAAGGACAAGCAGGCAAAAACCAAAAGCTTTCTTCTATGTTCTTTTATGTGACCTGTCACCAGAAGATGTGGCCCAGATTTAAATGATCCAGATTTAAGATTGATCTCTCCTCAGATAATCTAATCAAGAAAATTTCTCCACAGGTATGCCCATTTTGGGCTTTAGTTAGTTTCAGATGTAGTCAAATTGATAACCAAGAAGAGCTAGCACAAGTTCACTCCTTGTCAGCAGGATGTTCATGAATCATATGTTCTTATGTTGTGATTAATTTCCAAATGAAAACAAGGAGGTCATTATTATATCTAACATGATATAATAATGCAAATATAACTGAAAACATCATCCCATGTACAGTCACAAACACTTTATATATTTTAGAATAGGTGGCAGTGTCCTACGAGGGACAGTCTTCTAGTGTCTCATAGCTTAAAGGTAATAACTGCTATTATCTCAATTAAAGTTACATTACATGATAAAGATGGAGGAGAAAAAACAAAAATGTCTACTTAATATATGCATGCGCGTGCGCACACACACACACACACACACACACACAAACATGATCTTAACAACATGAGCAGAAACACTCATGTCAATAGAATTCTCATTTTTGCATCTGGTTACATGGCCATAGATAGTATTCATAATTATGCTTCTTTACTTCCCATTGTGTATTTCCTGCACTCTCAACAAGCACCTCGACAGGTCTTGGGTTTTTTTTGTTGTTGTTGTTGCTGTTGTTATTGTTGTTGTTTTTTCAGAAGAAGTGGCCCATAAACTTAAGATCAAAATGATGGGGGTAATGAGGACAAAGACAGAAGGCAGGCATCTCCAGAAGCAGAATTGTTCTTTGATCCGAACTGAAGGGCCACAGTCTCTTGGTGGATGTGGGACTGCACACGTATGCCATGGACGTCTGGGAGTTTCATAGGACAGAAAGAGAATGGAAGAGTCCTTCTGAAGGTCAGCTGCCCTGCAGTCTCGAGGTAGTAGATCCTGGTGGGCTTGGTATGTGTGACTCCTTATCAGAAGCTCCCATGGGTGTTACCAGTCAAGCTAGATTCCTTGTTTAGAGCTTCTCACTCCACCTGAGGCTTTTAGGCCATTAACTCTACCATGCCTGCATTCCTGAAGGTTCTGTGCCCTTTGTTATCCTGCCTGGATTGGATTGTTGCTGCTTCCCACTGACTTTAATGACAGGAACTGGTAACACCAAGAGATGCCCTAAAGTATCTCCGGACATCTTCCTTATATCCATTGTGGAAAAGCAATTCAATTTACTCACAATAATTTGGGTCTATTATCACCCTTTCAAACACTGCCATTCCTTTCTTAGCCTGTTGGCTTAAAGGCACCAGAAGCCCAGAGTGACCAGGAAGAAGGCTGAGCTTCCAGTTCAACAAAATGTTTATTGTGGCTCCTGTCAGGAGTGTTCCCCACACTGGAACCAAAACTTCTAGGCCGCCGAATATGAAGTCATGGAAACATAAAGCAGTCCTTTTCCTAGTGGGTCACCAGACATGATAGGCAGTGGAACCATGATCATTTCTACATCTTCATTCTTGAACTCATGAATCCTGGCTGTGGGGAAAACTATACTAAATCTTGGATGCTGATTCAAAGCATATACTTGCTTTCTGGAGACTCCTGCCCCAGCTTTCCAGGTTGCTGCCACCCAATTGGTGCTGTAAATATACCTTCAAAGGGCCGTTCCATCTTTCTATCAGGCCAGCTCCTTCAGGATGGTGGGCAACTTGGTAAGACCAGTGGAGTCCATGATTGTGGGCCCACTGTCGCACTTCTCTGGGTGTGAAATAAGTTCTGTGATCAGAAGCAATACTGTGTGGAATACTGGGATGATGGATAAAGCACATGGATGGTGGTTTTCGCAGAAGCATTATGTGCAGGAAATGCAAATCTATAACCAGAATAAGTATCTACTCTAGTAAGATCAAAGTATTGTCATTTCCACAGAGGAAGAGGTCCAACTTAGTCAACCTGCCACCACCAGGTCACTAACTGTTCAACCCTGGGAATGATGCCATATTGGGGCCTCAGTGGTGGTTCCAGCTTCTGAGGAAATAGAAATGAGGTGGGGAGGCTGGGAACCATTTGCAGCAACAGTTCCTAGTTTCACACCTCAGCACTGCCATCTAAATCTGCTGCTCTCTGTAATGAGAACCCTTGCCTGGTTTTCTTTCATGCTGTTCCATCTGCAATAACACTTTCCTACTAAATCTTTATGCCAATTTTCTGTCCCAAGTTTCCTTCTGTTGGTAACCACTTCATTATATTTGATGTTATAATCTTTTTAATCTGTTCACTTGTTTAATGACATTGAATGAATCATTATCAGAAGACAAATTAAGGTTTACTCACTCATCTGGAAATAAAATGTTTTTATTTGATTTGTTTAAAATATTGAATAAGGCTTGAGGACATAGCTCATCAGTTAAAGTATTTGCCAGATCAGTTAGAGAATCAGAGTTAGGATCTCTGGAACCCATGACCTATCTGGATTTCCAACCTTAGAACAAAATGACAACAACACTAGCCATATCTGTGAGCTTTGGGTTTGATTGTGAGATCATGCCTAAATGAATATTGTGGAAAAGAAACTGAAAAAGATTCCCAAAAGCAAACTTGGACCTTCACACACATGTGCCTGCACACATACATGTGCACATATACATGTAAACACAAACACACACACACAACATACATACACATGGAAAGAAGTAAAAAACCCATTTCTTCTGTTATGTAAGTTAATTCAACATGTATTTACAATGAATACAACTAGGAGACCACCACATTTTGTACTTTGTAGACATTTATGGTAAATTAATAGGAAATACTAGAATATTAGTTGAAAGTGTTTTTTTTTAAAGAAAAGTAAGCAGTTGCCTTCAAAAGAGGTAACTTACTACAACTGGACAGGTTCTGACTCTAGTAAGCATAACTATGGTTAGTTACCTTAGAACAGAACAACTGTTGACTTGGTAGTCTAGATCTGTGCCCTTTGAATGGTGACTTTTTGGACAAATACACACTGAGTACTCATGCTTGGCTAGTCTATGTTTCAAGGCTAGAATTCTGCCATAGGGTGTTATGAAATGAGGAATAGATTAATAGAGGTGATAAACATGTAAACAGACATATGTGCTGGGTATAAGATGAAAAACATCAAACTAGAGGAACTGAAATGGGAGTGGTTGTTTCAGGTAATAGAGTCATCAGGAAATGACTCTAGACCAGTGGTTCCCTGAACCCTATAGTCAGTCAGATGAATCACACTGTCAAATTATTTAAGCTTGGAAAATACACATATGATAGAATCCAATGCAAACCTCCCACTGATATTTTAACAGACATTGTTAGTAGGCAGCCTGAATGAGCATTATCAAGAAAGTTTCATCTGGTGCATTTTTCAGTCTCTTTTGCCTCATTAACTGTCACACTTATCCAGTACTGTCCTGTTTGACTGAGCTTGCACCAGGCTTCATTAGAAGTGCCTCCTCTGGACTACCCTGGGCCATGGTGGGGAGGAAAGAGGTGGGATGATGGTTGGGGAATGGTCCTATGGTTTCTAGCTTGCATTGTTGCTAGAGGGCTCCAGGTACACCAGGTCATGGGAAGAGTCACTAGACCAATGACAGGTGATGGCCTGAACTGGGGCCAGAGAAGAGTTCATGTCCTTCCCAGAAGTCATAAGGTGGTTCCAAACACATGCCTTCTGGGAGTTTGAAACATTGGCTTATCCTGAGTGGATGGGAAGTTAAGTGGCTAGTTCTTCCTCTCCAAGTCCTAGCAGACCAGGACAAAGCCTCTTGCAGAAATGGCCATCCATAGATCATCTGTGTCAGGAGCTCAGGCCCCCAGTACAAAATGCACACACTGTTGGCCACTAGCATAGTGTTAGTGGCCACTCCAGTTTTGTTGGCCATGCCAGTGTTGATGGTGCCATTAGTGTTGATGGCCTTACCAGTGTTGGTTATACCAGCATCAGCACTGATGGCTGATGTTAGCATTGATGACTGCCAGAGAGAAAGCTCATACTTCAGGCGAAGCTCAAGGTGCTGAGCAGCAGATATAGTGGTAAGATTTAGCAAGAATCATTTCTATTTTGTCTCTAGAACATTGTGTCTGGCTCTGTACCATACCCCGGACATACATTTTCTATAAGATCTTACACTTTCTGTAAATCTGGCAAAGATTTACTTTGCTATGCTGAAGTTTTTTTATTTGTTATGGTTCCTCTGTTCAATTGCTGCTATTTCCTAAGACAGGAGAGTTCTGGTTAAAGAAATATTGCCTATGCCATGATTTCTATCTTTTAACTTTGACTACTATATCAAAGGGTTTTAAAAAATTATTTATATATTTTCATAGTTTACTTATTTATTTTATATGCATTGGTGTTTTTGCCTGCATGTGCATCTGTGTGAGGAGGTCAGATCCTGGAGTTACAGACAATTGTGAACCACCATGTAGGTGCTGGGAATTGAATTCAGGACCTCTGGAAGAGCAGCCAGTGCTCTTAACCACTGAGCCATCTCTTCAGCCCTATCAAAGGTTTTTAAATCCTGTTTATTTTTTCTAAAGGGTAATTCTTTACTTCATTGATAGTTTTCATTGTTGTATTGGTTTTCATTTCAATATTTTCGTCTCTGATCTTTGTTCTTTCTTTTCTTCCATTAATTTTGACTGTGGCTTATTCTCATTTTTTGTACAATCTTGTGACATATCGGGACTTATTTATTTAGCATTGCTCTGGTAATTTAGTGTTATTTATTTTGTGTATATTAGTGTTTACCAACACATATGCATCCCAAATGTGTCTGGTGCCTGCAAAAGTCAGAAGAAGGGGTTGGAACCTGTTGAAATTATTATGGATGGCTATGAGTCACCATGAGGATGCTGGGAACTGAGCCTAGGTCCTCTGCAAGAGCAAGTGCTCTGCACTGAGTATCTCTCTAATCCCACCTGTCCAGTGTTTTAACGTAGGTACTTGTAGCCATCAACCTCCCTGTTAGAGCTGTGGTGACTTTATCCCACAGTCTATGACAAATTACATTTCCCTTTTCATTTAATTCTTAGATGTTTTTCATTTGTCATTTAATTTCCTTAATATACCACTGATCCCTCAAAAGTGTATTGTCCGGTGTCCATGTGTTTATATATTTGTGTTACATAATTCTTTAAAAACTATTGTTAAGTATTTATTAAACCAAAATATTCCTTATGGCTCAGAGACGTTTTCTTTCTAGTTGTAAGCTGATGTTTTTCTTTTTCTTTCTTTTTTTTTTTTTTTTTTGGTTTTTCGAGACAGGGTTTCTCTGTATAGCTCTGGCTGTCCTGGAATTCACTTTGTAGACCAGGCTGGCCTTGAACTCAGAAATCCGCCTGCCTCATGCCTCCCAGTGCTGGGATTAAAGGCGTGCGCCACCACTGCCCAGCAAACTGATGCTTTTCTATGGCACCATCAGGTTCAAAGTGAATCCTGACTAGGGTATAGGAATTTGTGAAACAATAATTTGGTTTTGTAAGTGTTAAAAAATAATTCCAGCACATGGTGATGTAGCAGAGATGAAACAAAACTAAACACAGAAAGATGCACAGAATTTCTGATTGGCAAGTAAGTAGTCATCAGATGCACCTGAAATAAAATTACAAATACAATGGCAAGATGATGTGATTCATGTAGTTCTCAGGAAATCACTGAAAATTTTCCCTGTCAAGAGGATACATACCTTGGGAAATTAATCTCTTAACCAAGACTCCTGAATAAAATAGATATTATTTAGAATATGATCAGTAACATTTTCAGAGATCACTTCATAATAAACATTAGTAAGATTTATTTACCTCTCTGTTAACTTATATTAAAATATTTTGCATATCTACAATTTAATACCACAAGCTAGTATTTCAATACAAAGCAGTTCAAATAGTAAGTGTCCTTTAAGCTGTTCAAGTTTGATACTTCAATTTTCTTTACCAAAAATATGCAGAAATATTCGTCTGCTCTTAGGCTTCTGATTCACTGGCATTTCCAGTTGTTTTTCTAATCTTCAAGTTAAATTAAAATGGACTATTTTTAAAGGCTTAAGTTGGATTTTTAAAGTTCTCTTCCAATGCCATATTTAAAGGTTTAGATGGTAGCATTCACGTGCCTAACAAATTTTGCCAAATTGTTTCATGGATTTTAAGTCAAGTTTCTATAACATGAAATGAATTTTAGAAGGTATGTTCAGTATTTTCAACAACATAATATACATATACAGAGTATATCTTTGCTGGCTTTCTATTTTTACCCTTATTAAAGTCCTGTCATGACTGGGCAAAATACATATGCTTTTCAATCTGACTGTCATACCATTGTGAGTATGACTCTAAGAAAATGGAATTCCCCCCAGGAATATCACGCTGAGAGAAAGGAAATGGCTGAAACCTGGTACTAGCCCTAGCCAGAAACTTGCCTCCCAGGAAGTCATTTCACACAGTGTTAACAACTTGCCATCTCACCTTTTTGGAGAAACTGGATCTTAGAAAATGATAGGTTAGTGATGGGTTTGGCCCGGCTTTTGTTAGAACTGCTCAACTGTGTGCATCTCTGGCCTTCTCTGCAAACCTTGATCTCACTTTAGATCACAAGGGCAAACTGAAGGGTATCACTTAACCTTTTGTCTTTCCTCCCAGTGCGCCACGTTGAATAAAGTTCCCCTTTCTGCTTTTTGTTTTTGTTTAGGGGGATTATGTTTTGTTTGCTACCATTAATTTCCTGGTAGTTAGCCTGCATGTGAGCAATTCTAATCTTTTGGATCCATCAGAGGAAAATGAATTTTCTTGGCATGTGGCTTATTCTTATTCCTAGAATTAGTCTTCTCAACTATCTGTTTTTCTTTTACTATCCCTAGGGCATACAATCTACATCAGTTATCTGTATAAAGCCACAATACTAAAATTTAACAAAATAACTTTAAAACCCTAAGTTGCAGACTAATAAATATTGTGTTTTCTCAAGTTCTCTAGACTATGCTACCTGGGGTAAGTTGGATTAATGCAGTCTGGGTTTTCAGATGTAAGCACATCTTTATGTTTGCTTATTGAAAGCCAAAGGGGTGGGCAAACTGTCAGAAGATCTATATTAAATTCTACATCAAATTATTCTTTGGACTGGACAGTAACACCACAGAATGCTTTAACTTTTCTTAGTTCTGATCCTATACATTGCCTGTAAAATATGTAATGAAGTCTTTTACTTGCTTGAGAACAATGTTGCTTCCTTTGCTTTCCATGCTTTAGAAAACAGCAAGGCCAGCCGGGCAGTGGCAGCACTTGGGAGGCAGTGGCAGGTGGATTTCTGAGTTCGAGGCCAGTCTGGTCTACAGAGTGAGTTCCAGGATGGCCAGGGCCATACAGAGAAACCCTGTCTCAAAAACCAAAAAACAAAAAAACCCAACCAACCAACCAAACAAACAAACCCAAAAGCAAAAAAACAAAAACAAAAACAAACAAACCCAGCAAGGCCTTCTTACACAGAAGAAAGCGTATCATGTAGAATAGGGGATGGCCTCAGTGGTCCTCTCCCATCTTTGTTTATCCCTATCCCGAATGTTGCTTACAGCCCTCCTCTAAGGCTGCTTTATACCTCTGCTTTTAGTGTTATCATGGATAAGTTATGTGATATAGGATTTAATGGTCATCCTAAGACAAGGTTTTCCAGGCCTCTTGCTCTCCACCCTATAACATAAAATAACATAAAAGTAGCCCTGACAGGCACAAAGCCCCCATCTTCTCCCTCTGTGTTTTTCTGTCAGAATTTGCAAAGAAGAATGAAACTTTCTCTCGAAGTTTAGTGAGTATTGTTTTAACAGCTTCTGGCAGGGTCATACGTTATAAAGCACACAGTTCACCAGAAGTAGCATTCTTTAGCTAAACTTTTATTGCCTGTACCACCTTTTCCCCCTCCCCCTTCAATAGCTTGTTTTTCAGTGTGAAGCCCCCAGAGCTGGCTTTGAAAGCCCTTTCTTCCAGAGAGGATTGAGTCTGTTAAAAACTAAACTGAGTGTTGACAAAGAGTCAGCTATTTATACCATTGCAAAGAAACCATAGTAATTTGCATTTGAGTCAAAACTAGAAAGTTTTTGATGAATTTGATTTGATGAGTCATAAAGGATAACTAGTCAAGGTTTGAAGTATTGAGATTTGAAAGTGGGTGTTTTCCATGACTAATATCCCTTTGATTTAACACCCTGGATATGTGAAGGGGCAGATTGTTCAGGTCAAGGAAAATGGCTTGCAGTCATGTGAAAATGAGTTTTCTGGTGTGTGTGTATGTGTGTGTGTGTGTGTGTGTGTGTGTGTGTAGATTCTTAATTTTATTTTGTTATGATGTGATAAGATAAAAGATTTTGTTTCACTTTCTCAGTTTTGGTAAGACTTGGATTCAAGAATATTTATGAGCAGCAAAGAATAAATTGACTGCGTCCTTTTAATAGATTTTTAAACAACTAATGTCTTAAGTTTATTGGTTCTATCATGTACTTGATCTGTGTCTTTGTTGATTCGTTTTACATGGATGAGCTCTCTATTGGTAAGAACAGAGTATTGCAGTGATTCACAACTGTTATATCTACTACCTGTTGCTCTTTGTCCAATAATATTTGTTTCATTAAATTAAGTATACTGCTATTTGGTGCATATATCTTTACAGTTGCTATATACCTTCTTGGTGGACTGGTATCTTCTTTTATATGTAGTACTCATTTTATTCCATTTGACTTGATTCTATTTCAGGTGCTTGAGTTCCATTTCCTTTGGCCATCATTTTATCTTTTCCTGTTCAGTTTTTGAAAACTTTGACAGGAAGGTGAGTTTCTTTCAGGCTGCAAAGAGGTAAGCCTTGTTTTGAATTCAGCATGGCAGTCTGAATCTTTTCCTTGAAGGAGCTGAAAGAATTTACCAGGGCTAGCTTTGAAACATGTGAACTAATTTCTGCCATCTTGTTTTAGATAGGGTCTTGATATACAGCCATCACTCTCCTGGAGTCACTATGAAGACCAGACCATCTATCCTCTGCCTTCCAATTTCAATTCCAAGAAGCTCAGAACCTAGATCATTTAGATCATTGTTAATTTGTTTTTTTGTTTTTGTTTTTGTTTTTTGTTTTTTTTTTTGACATAGGTCCCTTGCTTAGGCACAGCATGAGGACTCGGTAGAATGTAAAAATGCATGTTTATCTTTCATTTTGCACCTCAGATTCCATTACTGGAAATGTGGGGTGATGACTCACCCACCCTTAATGCTGACTAGGGAGAAGAAGTTGAGCTCTTTTCTTAAACTGGGTCACAGAGTTACACATTATCTCTACATAGGTATGTAAACTGCCATACTGCAATCAGCTGACCCTCAATGGTGGGTAAGAATGCAGACACTCACCTCTACCTTGTCATATGATGGGTACAGGGATCCACATACTAATGCCTTCCCGGAAGCTTGGAGGGAGGAATACAAGAAGTAAGAGTGCTACTAACTAGCAGCCCTTCTATTTCCCACCCTATTATTCAAAGCCTTCCACTTTTTTGTTTCCAAATGGAGATGGTGACTCAGTTTCTTACGCAGTTCAATGACACCAAAGTAAGAAAAAAATGAAGTACTTGCTAATCCCCTCCTCAATCTTTCTAAGCAGAGTGGAAAATTTGGTGTGCCCAGTGATGATCAGCCATGGCTCCAAACCACCTTCAGTATTGAAGCCTGCTGGCGGAATCTGTGTGTTTAGTCCCTATGGGAGCTTGCTATATGAAGGGTGGGAAGAAACTGAATGTCAACCAACTTTAATTCAGGAAACTTTGTTCTGTCTCAGTTATGCCAATATAAATGAAGGATCTGGTCTTTGGGAGTTGATTTTTATTTTCAACTTTAATATATTAAGAGACATCTAAGATATTAGTATGGCACACATGGTGCCTTGTCTATGAGTGTGTTTCCAGAGAAGTTTAAATGAGGAGGGAAGATCTACTCCAAATGTGAGTGACATCATTCCAGGGGCTCGAATCTTAAATGGAGCCATGCTAGCTGATATTTTGGTGTCAGCTTCCCACTGTTAGGAAAAGAGGTAGAGAGAGATGTAGATATTGGATAATGGAGAAGAGTAGGTATTGTCAAAAGGGACTTTCTGTTCTGTTAGATTGTCCTTTTAGGGGTGGGAATATGGATATTCTTGGAGGTGTTGTGTCTGTGTGTCTATCTGTCTCTCTGTCTCCCTGTACCTCCCCTTCTCTCTCCCTCTCTCCCATCTCTCACTGTCTCCAACCCCCCCCCCTTGGTAGAATACAAATGGAGTCCTGTCTGCGATGTGTGAATTTCAGGAAAGTTAGAGTGGTGTTGACCACAAGCCCTGAAGTCCTTAGACAGGATAAATTCTTCTTTCTATTCCAGAGAATTTGAATCTCTTTTATCTGTATTATTTCTATCTTGTCATTTTAAAAACATTAGATCTAAGTTATAAAACAGGGGGCATGTGACAGATATGGCTAAGGCAAAGACACACACAGAGGAGTGCAAATCTGTTTTATAAATCTACTCAGGAAATTCTGAAGCATAATAAACTTTGAGAAACACCTGACCTACTAGAAAATGGTGTTTGCGGAGACAAGAAGCATCTGAGCACAGTTTGCTGCAAAATCCAGATTTCAAATGCCAAGGAGGAGAATCTGGTGGTAATATAGGGTTTAGAGTAGAGTTTAAAGGAAAATGCAGACAGAAATGTAATGGTAGATCTGCTGTTGACAAAATGGGGGTCATGTGAAGCATGGTGGGCAGAGTTTAACTTGTTGACTGAGAATTACTGTGATTAAGCTGAGACTCCAGTACAAAACTTTCGGCTGCAGTTCAAATTTCTACTTCATCAAATTCTAGCTTTAAGATCTTTGGCCAAGATACATGTCTGAGCTTTTGTCTTTCTAGCTGTAAAACGGGAATAATGAAGGCATCTATTTCAAGGAGTTGTTAAGGTTCCATAAGATGATAAATAAAATATTGAGCCAGTTCCTCACTCCCATATATTGTGCTCAACATGGGATAGAATGTATATTCTGTTAAGAATCAGTTCTGAGACTCTCCTCCAGAAGCTGGATGGAAAATTGTGAAAGAGCTGGGAGATTTGCTAAGATGACCTTTGTGTGTTTACCTAGCAAGCAGTGCACTTTTTTGAAGGAAGACCTTTCTGAATTCTTTCCAGGCCAGACAGTCTATTGGAATTTCCATTAGGTCTTAGTTAGTTTCAACAAGAATTGAGGTGCAAGAGGGATGTATTGGGGATAGTGGTGGGTTCCATATGTTACCTCTGGATATAATTTTTCCTTTTCTCATGGAAAGTGAGGAGGATGAGGAAATCATGCAGACATTAAGGGGGAAACCAGTATTGGATATACTATCATTTAATTATCATAACATCTCAATGAGAGAGGAACTTTTATTGGCACCAATTTTTTGATGAATGTCAGAGGATTTCAGGAACTTGCCCAGTCACCTGGATAACCTAAGTTACCTGACCAAACTAGACCTTGAACTCAAACTCTGAGATTTGCTCTTTTTGTGTACTGCCTCTTTAGGGAAAATTACATTTTTCAAAAATTTATTAATATTTCTTTCTATGACTTTCTGATGTAATAACCTCTTCAATTTCTCTCATAATAAGAGAGAAAACAACTTTAAGATTTAGGGAACCAAAATTATGAAAGTCTTCTTGAACGCTTGCTATCTGCTAGGTTCTCTCCTAAATGCTGGTCATATAGTAGAATACAGAAAAGGGGCCATACAGAAGTGAAAACCCATACCATAGCATTTACTGTTAATAACAAAAACTTAAGGTGTATGATGATAAATGATGGGCTGAGGTTTTTTTTTTTTAATTTTTGAGAGTATGATTTAATTATTTGTCTCCTTCCCTTTTCATACCTCCAATTGTCTCACACATCCCTCCCAGTTTTCCTTCAAATTCATAACCTTTTTTTCAGTAATTGTTATTGCATGCATATATACTTTTATATAGTCCTAAACATAATCTATTCAGTCTGCATAATGTTACTTGTAGGTATATTTTTTCGGGCTGATCATTTGGCCCTGAACAGATAATTGGTGTTCTCTTCCCGGGGGTAAGGCCACTCCTCCTTCTCCCAGCTTTCCTCGGTTTGGATTGAGTTTTGATTTAGCTCGAGTGCAGGCATAATAGCCAGGCAGAAATTGTAGCTTGGCAACCAAGGCCACTGTTCTTTCATCACTAGCAGATGCTTAGAGATTTTTTTCAGGGAAGATTTTGAAAGCTGAGGTTCATTTAGAGGGAGTCTAGTCAAAGCATGAAAACCGAGGGTGGGTGTGAGGAGAGTCGTTGGAATTAGGCAAAGGAGAAATTGTGAATATGTCTGGAGACAGAGGCTGGGACATAGCTTTTACTTTACCTACTGCAAGGATCAGAAATCCAAATGGATGTCAGAAAAGAGTGCTGCATTTTTCTTCAATATTCAAAGCCATGTACAATGTAACCCCAGCATTCAGGAGGCTGAGGCAAGAGAATTGTGAGCTCGAGGCTAATTATTGATTTTCTCTCCCCCTCTCACTCTCTCCCTCTCTCTCTCTCTCTCTCTCTCTCTCTCTCTCTCAATATATATATTCAGTCTAGGAGAAAATAAAGTAAGCATGTTTTTAAAGATTATAAATTGCTCTAGAATTTTATCTAGGTAAGTTAAAGGCAAGCAAGGGTCATGTACTGTGACAAATAGGGCAGGAGAGAAGAAAATGTTCTTTCTTGGATGTTAATGCCTTAGAGAAACAAAAGAAGAGGGACCTAGGAGAACTCGACCAGGTACATGATTTATTATCCTTGAGAAAACTGCAGATGAAGTGCATTGCCACTGGTAATGCTCTTGAAGACATCAGAACTCCAGCATTAGGAACAATAGAATAATCTCTGCTTATAAAGTTCCTGTTATAGAAATCAGGGATAGCTTTTAATCTTGTCCAGCAGCTTTAAAGATTGCTAACGGGCTGGAAAAAAAAAATGGATAAATGTTTAGAACACCTTCTGCTCTTGCAAAGCTTAGTTCTCAGGACCAGCATGGTGGCCTGCAATGGTCTTTAATTCCAGTTCCAAAGGATTCAATGCCCTCTTCTGCCCTTCATGGCACCAGGTAGACCGGGGATGCCACAAACTAGCACATGCCACATACACACATGCATGAAAAACACTTGTGCACATAAAAATAAAAACAAATAAATCCTGCCAGGTGAGGTAGCACAAGTGTTTAATCCCAGGACTTTGGGAGTAGAGGTATGTGTATCTTTGTGAGTTTGAGGCTATCTTCGTCTACACAGCAAGTTCTAGTCCAGCTAGGACTACATAGTGAGACTCTGTCTCAAAAATATTGCTATGTAGTGTCCTTGTCAGTCAGACACAAATAAGAAATGGTTGTGGGCATTTGAAATGATCTCAAATTTTAAAGTGATATTGAGATAATCAGACATAAAGAGACAACTATATAGAAACCAGTTTTCTGAAGCCAGCAATCACTCTAGTTTGTACTTTGGAAGAGTAAGAGGAACAAGTAAGAGTCATTGGGATATATAAGACATAGACAAGTCAAAATTCTGCATTTACACAATCATTTTTTAAAGATTTACTCTGTGTGTGTGTGTGTGTGTGTGTGTGTGTGTGTGTGTGTGTGTGTGAGAGAGAGAGAGAGAGAGAGAGAGAGTACAAGTGCCTGTGCAGGCCGGAAGATGTCAGATCTACTGGCTGGAATAACATGGGTTCTGAGATACTAGGTATGGATGCTGGGAATCAAACTGATGTCCTCTGGAAGAGCAAAATGTGTGAGATACAGAGGCCCATGCTGAGTGTTAATGTCTTTGGCTTCCAGATGCTCATTGGATTTCCAGAAAATCCATTGTGTTGATATAAGAAAAACACATTCTTCCATTTCAAGACCCCAGCTGCACAAAATTCAGAATTAATTACTCTCTCCCCCGACCAAAGCTAAGACACTATCCTACTTCCCGATGATTGCATAGGCATAGACACACACACGAAAATTTAATAAAGAAACTGGAGTAATTTCCTAGGACAGTTAATCTTGTTATTCAATAACTATGAGGTCTACCTCATATTTTAAACTTGTTGTCTATACTGTGGCATAGGTTCTTGGGTTACATACATATTAAATTAAAGAAAATGATGACAAAATGCAATCCATAGTCCAGATGGGATGGTTTTACTGAAAGACTGTATGAGCTTCTTCACTAATTACATTTAAATAACCTAGTCCTGCTGGTGAGACAACAAATGACTCTTAAAGTGACAATCTGCCTTTGGTTTGTAGACTTCTTGGACTTCTTGAAGGTTCCTACTTTCAAGCTTAAAGATAGAACTGTTAAAATAACCATACCATGTCTCAGAACTTGGTCCCTAGCTTTCTAGATTGTTCACAGTGATAATTGTTTTTACTCCATATTTTGTTTTTGTTTTTTAAATATAATTTAAGGCATAAAGTAGCCTCATGGAAAATAATCACAAGCTGGCTTGGTGGCTTTTCTTTGTCTATTTGATTTTGTCTTTTTGTTTTTGTTTGTTTATTGAGAGGACATCATATATTTTCCAGGTCACCATTTCTCATGGAGCAGAGGAAGGTCTCAAACTGCAGGTCATCTTGCCCATTTCCTGGGTTGAGATTATAGGCATATATGCACTGGGCTTGTAAATCTTAAACAGCAATGTTAAATGGTGTTGTCAAAGACAGAATTCATCAGAATAATAATCTACTCATTCCTTTAGTTACTCCACCAAGGCTCAAAGACTATTTTAGTGTGGATTATTTGCTAGGTTCTCCAAGTATAAAGAGAAACTAAATAATACTGAGCTTCAAGAAACCTACAGCTTAGGAGAGAGGCAGGTTAAGTCAGCAAAGAGAGGCACTAAAGAGTCACAGGAGAAAACCAAACCCAGCAAATTATAGAAGCAAATGACACTTACCAGCATTTCTGGTGTTCAGAATCAGCACAGCTAGATCCCAGGTGCTTAAGGATGTGTGTGACTGAGTTAGTTCACTGAAATTCAATATTGGAAAAGAGAGAGTTGGAGAGTTCTAGAAATTATGTTTATCATAAAGTAGAATGAGAAGGAGCACAATGCTGTGTCACAGGTGGCAATAGGATGGCATAGATGATAATAGAAAGTAGGAGAGGGAGCAGGGAGAAGTTGTTACTGAAATAGAAAGAAAACAGAATGTAACTGGTCTGGGAGCTACATAGTAGGCTATCTGGTGAAAACTCTTGTGTTTCTCCAAACACAAGTGCAGTGCTGTAACGGAAAGCCCTCTGGAAAAGTCAAGATTGACTTTACTGTTTTGAGAAAGTCCCGATACAGTTGGAAGTGTTGTAGAGCAAAGCTCTTTCCCTATAAGACTGCAAGCTTAAATGTCCAAGTAAGGGAGGTCAGAAATGGAACAGGGATATGTGATTGCACATAGGGACTAGACCTTAAAAAGCCAAGGTCATTGCAGCTGACATACACTGAATGTCTCTATCCAGTACTGTTTGTTGACCAGCCCCTGGTGGATTTCATGGATGATGGAGGAGCACAGATTAATAGCAGAGTTCAGCATCAGTTGGGCTCTGGGAGTACAACGATCTATCTAATCTGCCCAGAGTGAACTCTAGATGAGAGAACTTTGCATTCCACGCTACTTTGTTCTCTGGTCCTAAACCATTCTAGCTGACTGATTGGCGACTCCATAGAAAAACAAGGGATTAATAACCCTCATGCCTTGATGGCTCCAAGAGATAAATAGCTAGCTCAAGAAAACAGCACAGATTGGTATAAGAAGTTAAGACCCATGTTTGAACTCAAGTACCTCAGCAGAGACAAAGCTTTCATTTTTTATTAAAGATTTTGTTGTACACGTTGTTTTGTGTGTGTATACATCTTCTTATATATTCATAACACATTCTTATACCATATATTAATTATGACTTTTAATTTCCATTATTCTGATTTCTTGTTTCAGTTTTTTTAATGTGTATGGGTATTTGCCTGCATGTGTACCACATTCATGAAGTGCTCGTAGAAGAGGGTGTTGAATTCCCCTGGAACTGGAACTACTGACAGTTGGGAACTGCCATGTGGGTTCTAGTAATTCTCCACAAGAACAGCTAGTGGTCTCAGCCACTGAGCCATCTTTCAACTTCTTTGTTTCAGAGGATCTGCACCACAAATGGTTCACATTCACCTGTAACTCTTGTTCCAGGAGATTTGATGCCTTCTTCCGATCTCCACAGGGCCTAGGCACACACATGGCAAACAGACTACATGTGAGGCAAAATGTTCTATGTACAATAAATAAAGATATAAAATTTAAAAATAAATAAATAAAAATTAAATAATTTTTTTGTTTACTCAACAATGACCAGCACGGCAAGCTATCCCTAACAGGGTGATAGAATGCTTATCTTGGCAGTAACTAGTAGCTGTCTGACTGGGAGACTCAGCAGGAGAGAACTCACACCTGGAACAGGAGATGTTACCAATCTCTCAGAGCTAGATGTTAGAGGAGAGCCCACTGCTGCCACTTTACTAGACCAACATAATCTCTAACAGCAGTCTGTATTTGTCCTTATGTCCACAGAGAAGTGTAGCTCTCACTCCTCATGATACGAGCTTCTCCACAATAGTCAGAAACAATTACAGAAAACTGCAAGCTGTTAAAATGCAGAGAACAACTGATAATGTGGTGCCCAGCTCCAGTTGGTACATCTATACATCTGTAACACAATGGCCACACCTAAGACTCAGGGAATACTGAGAAAGATGAGGTGGAAAGATTTGAAGACCCAGAGGAATGAGAAGACTGCTGTGCAATTGTCTCCTAGAAATGACAATGAAGCTACACCCGTTAAGCCACAACAATATGGCTTCCTAAACAGGACCAGATAATGACAACATTAATAGACATGCTAATGTGGATGGGGCAAATCTCAAGAGACTTCATCCCTAGACAAAGAACTATAGACAACTAATGATCCTCAGGGACCAGCCTTCTAATTGATTATCTAATACCAAAAGGTTAGTCTTGAAATCATATATATATATACATATGCATACAGGCATCATTAAATGAACTCAGAAGGAAGAATACATACATACATACGTACACACACACAGACACACACACAGACACACAGGCAGACATAGAGACAGAAATTTAGGAGCGTGGAGGGAGGAAGGCTTGGAAGGAGAGGACATGGAAGGGTTGGAGGAAGGAAAGGGAAGGGGGGAAATGAAGTTACAACTTTAATTAAAATGAAAACTATTAAGAAGATAAAATTGTGGTTTATATTGTTTCTGCACCAACTATTCCTGGCACTGTTATTCTTAGATTAGGGGTGCCATGATGGTTGGGTTTTAATTTATTTTTGTACCTTGTTCATTTTTATGTGTTCTTGGTTTTGTTTTCTTCCAGGCAGGATTTCTCTGTGTAACCCCAACTGCCCTAGAACTTGATCTGTAGACCAAGCTGGCCTTGAATTCAGAGATTCCCCTGCCTCTTCCTCCTGAGTGTTGGGATTTAAGGTGTGTGCCACTACCACTCAGCTTTGTTTTCTTAGTTTTACATGATGCTGGGGACTGAGAACAACACTCATGTTGCACAGGCAATCCGCCAGTTCAGCTTGCTCTGCACACAACCCATTCCTGTTCAAACTTCAGTGAATTCTGTAAATCAAAGAATTTGGTAGATTTAAAAAAATAGTTGATGACTAAGCCCCAAGTAGGCATGTCTAGTTTAAGCCAATGCCATGTGTCTAGCCTCATAGCAACAACAGAAATCACTGAAAGTGGTTTTTGAAAAACTTTTATTCTAGTACACTGGAAAATACAGAATAATTGGATAGATCTCTAGGGTACCAATATTGAACCAAGAGGTTGTAAAATATGTACCTAGGTCAACCAAGAAGTGAGACTGAAACAATAACCCAAAGTATCGAAATAAGTTGATAAGATACACAACAAAATATAAGCCAACAACAAAACAATAAGAACACAACAAAAATATAAGCCAACATCCTTGACGAATATAGATGCAAAAATGCTCACAAAAATACTTGCAAACAGAATTCAAGAACACAATAAAAGGATGATACACTATGAGCAAGATCTTTTCATTCTAGGGAGAAAGGATGGATTAACATAAAAAGCAGTCAACACAATATAGAATAGAAATAGAATCAACGACAAGTGTGACATTACCATGGCAATAGATGAGGAAAAGTCATTGACAAAATCTACACTATTTGTTATAAGATCCCAAAAGAGTAGGAAGAGAAGAATTGCATTCCAAAATTAAAAATCATATCCCCAAAATACACTGAATGAGGAAACAAATAAAAGCCCTTTCTCTAAAACCGGGAGGTTGTCATTTTTACCACTTTCATTTAATGTGGTACTTTAGCCAGAAAAATAAATCAAGATAAAACATACAAAGATAGAAGTAGTAAAGTAGTAAATAAATTTTCCCTATTTTCCCATAAGATTCTGTTTAGAAGTTCATAAAAACTCCATCAAAAGTCTTTTGATCTTACAAATTTAGTAAGACATAAAGTGTAGCTACTTTTTCTATTGCTATGATAGAACACCATGACCAAAGCAACTTATGGAAGGAAGATTTTTATTCTGGGATTACAGGTCCAGAAGGAATAGAGTTCATTACCATCATTGCTAGGACCTTGGCAGCAGTCAGGTCCAGCACCAGGGCAGCAGCTGGGTGCTTACATTTTGATCTACAAGTAGGAGGTAGAGAGGGAAGGCTGGTGAGATTGAGGGAGAGAGTCTGACAGAGACTAAAAATGGCAAGAGTCTATGGAAACCTCAAAGCCCTCCCACCTCATGACACACTTCATCTAACAAGGCCACACCTCCTAATGTTTCCCAAACAGCTCCGTCAACTAGAGACTAAGTTTTAAAACATGAGCCTATGGGGGCCTTTCCCACTCAATCCACCACACTAGGGTACAAAAATAACATAAAATGTACTTTTTTAAAACAAACTCACTGAGAAACAAATTAGAAAAATAATACAATTTCCAATATTTTCAAAAATAACAAACACTTTGGTTTAAAAGTAACCAAAGATACAACAGACGTCTAAGTATAAAAAAAATTAAAGAAAAAAAATCAGGAAGATATCAGGAGATGGACTTGCTGTCAATATTTCTGGACCTCCAGAATTAGTATAGTTAAAATGGCCATATTACTTAAACTGATTTTTAGATTTGATACAATCTTCATGATGGCACATGCTTGTCATTCAAGGACTTGGAAGATGGGAGCAGGAGGATAGGAAAAAGGAGGTTAACCAAAGCTAAGCAGCAAATTTCATTATAAACCATAAAGCCAGACTTTCTACCAAACAACATGACACAAAGAAAAGTTTCAATGAAATTTTGTAGAATTCGAACAAAACAGTGTCAGTTTCAAATGGAAACTCATAGTCTAGATATCCAAAATAGTCCTGATCAAGAAGAGAACTATCAGAACATCTGACTTTGAACTATACTGTAGAACCATGGCAACAAAACCACCATGGTACTGGTATAAAAACTGACATGAAGACCAGTGAATGGCTGAAGAGATGGCTCAGCGGTTAAGAGCACTGGCTACTCTTCTAGAGGTCCTGAGTTCAATTCCCAGCAACCCATGACAGCTCACAATTGTCTGTAACTCCAGTTCTACAGGATCTGACACTCTCAAACAGACATGCATGCAGGCAGAACATCAATGTACATAAAAAGGAATAAATCTTCGAAAAATAAAGATCAGTGGAATAGAGTAGAAGAACACCAGGAACACCAGCTGACTGTCTCAACTTCCCCAGTCTGGTTCTGCAGGATGTTGTGAGTGTTCAATTTGATGATGTGATCTCTATCTGATGCTATTTGCTCTTTTATAGAAAAGCTTTTTCCCTCCAGTGGGAACATTCTACTCTGCCCAGGAATCCTCTAGATCAGGATCTTCAGATGCCTGGCAGCCTTAATGGGGCATCTTCATTAGTTTCCACTGGATTATTGGTAAGTTCCTAGTCTGGTAATGCTACTCTTATACTTTTGCTTAAACATTCAATTTAATGCTGTTTTGCTATCTATATGTCATTTCTCTCTTACTATTTATTATTTTATTTGACTTATATACTTCATATCACTCACTCATTGACAAACAAATACATGACCATCATAGGTCACTCTCCAGATTGTACAAGACGAAATAAATAATTTGTCCTAGATTAAAAGGGGATAAATGAAGGATTTTGATCAAAATAGTAGGGTTCTCGAATTTTATAGTTAATGGGTACACTATTTGCCTCAAGACAGACCTGATAGTTAAATGATTTTGTCTACTAGGGAGACATACAACCAAACAAGGCAAATGGAAAGATGATGAGCAGAATTCTGAAGTGGCCGCTCAAGATTCCCATCCTCTACTCATTCAAGTGAACATTAGTATAGATTATATCAAGTTAATCATAAGCTATTTATCACTGGATCTTAATATAGATGTTACTCTGAATTATAATTCCAATCATTCATTAAAAGTGGAAGAGGAAGGCAGAGACCATAAGAGAGGAGAGAAGAGAAGGGGAGGGGGAAGGGGAGAGGAGAAAGAGGACTAAGGAGAGAGGAAGCAGAGAGAGATTGGTTTGCTTTTGTTGGCTATGGATATAGAGGAGCCAATGAATATAGGAAGCTTCTCTACCAACCCCCAGCAAGTGTATGGTGACTACATGGAATAAGTATCAAGAAAAATTCTCCTTCAGAGCCTCTATGTAAGACTGTGGACTTGATCCTTAGGCCAGTACCTTAATTTTGTTCTGTGGATGCTAGAATAGACAAAATAGCTATAGAAATCTGAAAATTTTGTTTCTCAAATGAGTTGAAATTGTAATACTTATTTATTTATTTATTTATTTATTTATTTATTTATTTTACCCTTTGGAATACTGCTCAATTTCATTTAAGTGGTTCTTTCTCAGCAAGCCTGTTTCTATTCTATGAAATAGTACTCATTTTGTGTTGACTTTGCATCCAACAACTTGTCTCAGTGGAGTTCATGTTTACCAAGAACCTTTCAATCATAAAAAAGAATCTGATGGAGTCTCCAGATTTCTCTGGACACAGGAACATACTATCTGGGAACAGGAATAGTTAGACTTCCTCCCTTCTTTCTTGCCTTCTGTATCTTTTTTTTCTGTGCAATATCTCTGGCTAAGACTTCTATTAGTGTATTAAAAATGCAGGACGAAAGTAGACATCATGAAAGGATTTCATCTCTCCCCTGCATTTGCTATAAAGCTATGTTGTCATATGTAGCCTTGACTCTCTTGGCAAAGATGTAGAGTAAACAAATTCTTAACAATGGCCTGTGGGAATGTAAATTAGTACAGTCCTCAAGAAGAACATAACGGATATTCCCCACCTCTGCTGTAAACTAAAACTATATATATAGTATGATATAACAATTCCATTTCTGGGTCTAATATCCAAATGAAATGATACCGTCATATCAAAAAGATACCTCCAAGCTTATGGTTATGGCTACATTATTCACAATAGCTAAAATATGGAAGCATTGTAGATGCCATCAATGAATAATAGATAAAAATGCTATGTATATACATATAGGCACACAAAGAACTATTATTCAACTATAAAAAATAAGCCAACATTTTTTGTGTTTCAACAAAATGGATGAACCTAGAGATCATATGGAAACTAAAGAGGCCAGAGAAAGATAAATTGTGCATGTTCTCCTTCCTATGTGGATGTTAAAGAAAAAGGCTATTTGAATGTAGACTTAGTGATTACTATAGCTTGGAACGAATGTGGAAATGGAAATGGAGTTTGCATAATAGGTAGCAAAGCAAAAGCACAGTTGGATGACACTAATACAGTTATAGTTTTCTGTGGCACTGTGAAATATCTAATTCACAATAATTTAGTATATATTTTATAAATAACTACAAGAGAAGAACTTGAATCATCCACACACAAAATGATGATAGTGAAATGAAATTACTAATTACTCTGGTTTGGACCATACATATTGCATACATGTGTTGAAATATATTATAACTCATCAATATGTATATTTATTATTAATTAAATATATAAAATATTTAGGAAGATGAAATGTTAACTACTCTGGTTTCATAATTATATATCATGTTATCTAATTTGTATTGTTCCCGGAAAAGTTTTTGTTTTGTTTTATTCTAGACAAAGTTTCTCTGTGTAGCCTTAGCTATCCTGGAACTCACTCTGTAAACTAGGCTGGCTTCGAACTCACAAACATCCGCTTGCCTCTGCCTCCCGATTGTTGGGATTTGAAGGCATACCCTCCCCGCCCCCCACTTGGCTTCCTGACAACTTCTATAATCTAAATATTAATAAATAAAGTTAGAATATGGGTTATGGGCCAAGTTCTCTGACTTTGCATGGCTATGGTATTACTAGCTGTGACTTAAGACCAGGCACTTAGCTTCTGTGTTCTAGTTTCTTCAGTTCCATAACATTAATAATAGTGTCTTTCACATAGAGCCCATCTGAGGTTTAAATGAGATCATTTGTGTTAGAGGACATGAAAAAATAGCATAATAAACATTTAGCACATTATCTTGAGATTTTTTTTTTGAGAAAATCCAGAAACTCATTTAAGTTAAAATTATGCTGCCACATGCTTTTTAAAAACCAAATCATGCGGGTGCGAATAACTGACAAATATGTCTCTTCAAGGTTACATTTTTTTCATAACAAGACCAGTAGCTATTTTGTATTTAATTTGGATAGTTTCCTCGGTCTTTAGGGCACAATGAGCTGCCTATTTGGACACTATCTTCTTTCTTCTAAGTTGTAGCGCCTTCTTGTTCTGTAACAGGAGTCCCACCCCTTGTTTTTCATCTCCTACGCCACTCCTTCAAGCATACATACGTATCATCAGTGTGCCTGCTGCAGAGGTTACACTTGTCTGTTAATCTTTTCCCATCTGTGAGCCTCTAAAACCTTACCAATTTTTCTCAACAGAGCTTCATATTCTCTGCTCATCAGTACAACATGGGAGACATAAAATAACACTGCTATGTAGCACTAATTTTAAAAATATTGATTATTACGTTGAGGAAAACATAAAGCCAAGTTTTAAGCAAAAAACTATATGAATGCAGTTCTTTTAAAGTAAGGTGCACAAACATAAACACTATATGTTGGAATATGTTTAGACTTAATGGGAAGATAACTTTGGGTATAATATTTTATGATAAATATTATAAACTCCATATTTTTCTTTACTGTGATAATTGACTATTTGTATTTAAATCATCCTATTTTGGGGAACATACAAGGTACAGACAAAAGAAGTTACATGTGAAACTTTCAGAAGAAATCTTTAAAAGTGTTCCTTTTGAGAAATTACAAGGCATGAACTCTAGCTACACACAATGGGCATGAATCTGGCACACCAAAAGAGGAAAGGGCGGCAACACATAACGAGTGAGTGCATTTATGTAAAATTCAAAACAGACGCAATCCAATCCACAGCGTTAGAAATTAGTGTGGTGTTTATCTTTGAACAAGGCCCTGCCTAGATAGAGTAGAATATATGCTACTAAGGAGCTGCTAATAAATAATAATTTTGTTTCCTGACCTACATCTGTTGCACAGATGTGTTTGTCGAACTCTACACACATGGTGTGTGGCAGTCTCTAAGATAGATAGTACTAATTTACATCTTCTTTATGCCAGTGCTTTTAGTATTGGACTATTGTATAGTGTCTATCATAAGCAATTGGCAATCAATTCCTACAATTGCCTGCTAATTTTACTCAAAGTTCCTGGGTCACTCTGCTGCTTACTGTATGTACATCTTTGGGCAAGTGACTTAACAGCTCCATACCCTGTTTATCTCAGTTATCAAATAAAGATAATGAGTAACTGCTAATGCATCCTTGAGAGGATGTAATAAGTCAATTCTTGCCCCTTCCTAAATGATCACCCAGGCATCATAATTACCACTTTAATTAGTATTATAACTGTCTTGTGCCGTTAATCACTTTCATTCATAAGACATATTGTTAGATTCTCTGTGTCTTCTAGAAAGTTATGCGTAATGCTTCCAAGAATCTGAAGCATGGCTACAAAAAACCCCCGAGATTTCAAATCTACAAAACATTGCCTTCACAACTGTTACCCATGTATACTTGTAAAAAGAAAGTGTAACGGTAAGTCTTCAAAGTCTACATTCATATTCACAAATTTCTGGCTCTACATAAAATTTATATTTACTAAAATACTCTGACCTACCGTTATTCTTGCTACCATCACCAATTGCATCCTTCATTTATTGTCTTCATTCCCTTATTCATGCTTATAGAACTGGAATGTCTCAAAAATCATTTGATTTTTCCTTTGTTTAGATGAATAAGAAAATGCCTAAATTAGCTTTTGGTGTCTTTCTCCCTTATCATGACTGCTTCATTTTATTAGACATTGTAGCCAACAGAGAGATGTAAGGGCCAGTTTATGTTTAAACAACATGACATTGTTAGAGACATCCAACACAAGTCAAGATGGCAGTTCTTGATCATGGGGGACCAGTATGAATTAGCACAAAATGGCTGATACCAGATCTTCCCCCAAACTAAAAAGTAGCACAATCTCTTACATTCCTGGCAGAATTCCCCTTAGTCTGGGCTTTGCAGGAATGTGACCTTGAGGCCAGAGGCCTTTAGTCTTTAACCTTTGAGTACACAAGCCTCCATATGGGTTCGTGTACCCATTTATGTGCAACTTGTGCGTGCCCACCTGTATCTGGGTGCCTGACAGCGTCTCTGTGTGGTGGAATAAAGTATGCTGTATGTGCCTGCAGCTCTGCACATCCTTTTTAATCCACCAGCTCTTTATAACCCTTAGTTCAAGATCACAGAGCTTGGATCCTTCAGATGTATCATTCAGAAAGCAGATTTTAGCTAACCTTGTAAAAGCAAAAAATTACCCATTTGTATTTTCTATTATGTCATGTTGAGCAGAAACAATTAAAAAACTGTTTAAAAAATCCAACAAACAAAAAATCGTTTTGCTCTTTTGGCCTAATGTCCACTGGGGTGGTCCCCTAATCTGGAAGCAGGTATAAACCTGTATGACCTATTTGTGTTTAGCCTGGTTTCTTAGAATGGTGCCTGTACCCTCTTTGTTTAGATTCCCAAAGGTATCTCTACCCACCATGCCTGTGCTGTAGACCTACAGACCCACTTACAACGGCACTGCCTTTAAAATAGTCGCTGTCACCCTATCTTGCCTGTGTCAACATCATCTAATACACTTACGTTGACCAATGTACCTTGGATACATTTCTTCACTACAGCTTGTGTTTTCGATGTTTCTGTTTAGTTCTTTACAGTTTTCTCCCACCAAGCAAGGTTTATCTCCTCTCCAGTTTTCTTTCAAATGTCTGTTTACCACATTTTTTGCTTTTTAATTGTGGACTAATATTCTGAGATATTATACATTTAACTTTTTGACTACATGTGTTGAGTGTAGGTATGCTATTGTGTATTCCATTTGGCATCACACTCGATGAGCTTTCACCCAATGTGTTATTAATTTACTAACTTCTCCCAGGAGAAAAAGTCTGGGTTCCTTATTTCATAGATGTTGTCCTTCCTAAGAAACAATGCAAATAGGGTCCTATTGCTTGATAGAATTATTCGGTCCTTTAATAATAACTTTATGTGGATGATATGATATGCTATTACAAGAAAAATGATGTTGTTGATTGAGTTCTGCCCCATTGAAGAGATTTCTTTTCACTTTATTCATTTATTTTTCTTTTATTGGATAGAAATTGTTTTCATACAATCTATTCTGATCACGTCTTCCTCTCCCCATCTCCTCCCAGGCTCTCCCATTTCCTCACCTATCTAACTCTACGCCTGCTTCTCTAGCTCTTTAGTGTGGTTCATGAGATTTTCTCTTTTATTTTGTATTCTTGTTCTTTTGCCTCTTTGTTTTCTAAATTAAGAGACTATTATAAGGTTCCCTTTCACGAAAGCCTACATCAAGAGCTAAAAAACCGAAAATTTATTTCAGTGTTTCTGAGAATTAAATTGTAGGAAAAGTAGATCATTAAACAATAAAAATAGATGCAAACTCTTGTGAAGATGCAGAATGACTCAGGCCCCAAAGGCATAAATATACTGTGATCTTATTGCATTAGCATCCCAAGAAGGAATGAGCCACAAAAATACATACGGAAAGGTAGGTACCCAGAATTAACATTGGCAGGATTTTAGTGAATAACAAGTCTTACCTATTCAGCTTCTAGCATTTCTAACCTGTACACAAAACCATTTTGGCTAGAAGATCCGGCACTAGAACAGATTTGCGCCCTTAGATTTGGTTGTGAATGAGGGTTTACTCAGCGACCATCCCACTAAACCCATCAAGCATCCTTCATTTTGCATTAATCTGCTCTGAGTAATCATGTGCTGGAGTCACAATATATGTTTAGCAGGCAATCAATTAGCTGTCACTTTCTTGTTTAATTTTCCTTAAGCTTCCCTTTGGTTTTGCAGGGGGGGAAGTTCACTGAAAGCATAGAGATGAGCACTTGCAGGAGGTATCATGATGCTGCTTCTCACTGAAAATTAAGAACTTAATCTCCTCTCACCTGCATCTTCACTTGTGTGACTTAATCCTGCCTGATGACATGAGTCAGCATCTGAATCTGTAAAGCAGAGGACCACAGTCTACAAGACTTGAATCTTTAAATTTTTTTTCTTGGGACCCCCCAAAAAGAATTTTTATAAACGTCATATACCTTAATGCATATTTAAGTTGACAGCTAATATTTGTCATGTGTGTGTGTGTGCACCCACACCACATAAATATATATACATTTAAGTGGAATAATTATAATTAGATTTTAAGGCAATTTGTGTGATATTATAAATCCATATATTTTGAAATAAATAAAATGTTGCATCACTTGCATATATATCTAACAGGCTTTCAGCACTATAGCAATAGGAGATGCATGCCCATCATATTTAAAATACATTATTAGACTACTCTTGAGTTATAAATTTAATATTGTTCCTTTTGCAATTTATTTTTATTTCCTCCAAAAATCTTCCTCTAATTTTATCTAGTTTTTATTTCAGTGTTTCATGAACCAGCCTACTCTTATTTCTCTACTGTAACAATTATGGCTACTAAATTTAAATTTAAGGATTAAGAGGTTCTGTATTACCATTGCAATTATTGGAAGTGTACAAACAGCCAAAAAATATGAATATTACCATCTTCGAAAAATATTAAAAATAAAAAATAAATTTAGCGAGAAATTCCCTTGGAGGCGATTTTTATTATAGTATACCCTAACATAAATTGCTAGCAGTATTTTCATTACTTATTTTTATGAAGCTAAGGTATGGCATCTGTTACTAAATAGATGGGATTATTAATATATTGTTATAACAATATCCTTTCTTTGTTTTCTTTCCAAAGAATATGCTAAAGCCAATATGATGATCTTTATCAATTATTTTAATAATCTTATTAGTTAACAACTCAGTTCTGTCATTTGCATAAGGATCTGTTATGTAGTCATTAGAGTCATTTCAATATGTACACCAATATATATTTCAAGAAGTTTCTTTGTTTCCCCTGGGATTTTACATATGGAGGCAATGCGAAATGAACTATAGCTAAACTGCGAGTGTGTAACTAAAAGATGCCTTTGCTTTGTAAAGTGAGGAAAAGTTAATTGCAAGAGAAGATGGCTTGCCTTCAGGCACTTATCCTAGCCGTTCAATTTTAAGAAAGAAGATCTATGATAACTGAGTATCTAAAAAATGTTTGTTTTGAAAATATCTGTGTACTTCTTTTTAAAAGACTATGTTGATAGCTTTATAGACTATTGTCTCGAATGATACTTACAGACCTCCTGACTCAACTTGCATTTTATCATCAGTATGAGAGTTTGAATTTTCTGTGTTATCATCCCCAGAGTATCTTTCATGGCTACAGAATCTCCTACAGATGCTGTTCTAGTCTTCCAGATATTATACTTGGATGACCACTAAAATGGTAGGATTGTCTTATCTGGTTATTTCTACTGTGTCTTCTTTATGGGTGTGAATCAGACTGAAATAAAAAAAGAAGTTTTACTCATTTCTACCAGAAAATGCTTTCTTCTTCATAGCCAGTCCTCCACATTATTTTTATTTTTATGTTTTAATCTAAGAATTTCCCCTTTCAACCTCCCATTGATTTTGTAATTTTTTTATTGCTTATTTTATTTATTTACATTTCAAATGTTATCCTCCTTCCTGGTTTCCCCTCCACAAACTCCCTATCCCACCCCTCCCCCTGTTTTTATAAAGGTGCTCCCCCACCCACCCACCCACTCCCTCCTCACCACCCTACGCTGGGGCATTGAGCCTCCACTGGACCAAGGGCCTCTCCTCCCACTGATGCCAGATAAGGCCATCCTCTGCTACAAATGTAGCTGGAGCCAGATTTTGCAAATCTTGAGCAAACTTAAATCTAAATTCTTTTGGAAGGCCATCATGAATTTCAGTTTCTTGCATTGTCTGTAACACAAAATCCTGTTCTACACAACACAGGGAGGCAGATAGTCACTTATAGCTCGTTTTTTTTTTTTTTTTTTTTTTTTTACAAGTTCCGGTTTTCTTCAAAATCATATACTTCTGATGAGAAAAACTGTGAATACATAAATTGAAGGAAAAATACTAGCTTTTATTTATATTCCCCTTAAATTAACTACCACACCCTCCCAAGAAAGTGAACTAGTTAGTTATCTTCTTGGTCTTGTACAATTTACTCCGGTGTTTCATGGCTTTAAGCTTTTAAGAGACAGAGTAGAAGAAAGCAAAACAGAGGCTCCTACTAAAAGCATCCAACATTCTAAAGCATGGAGGCCCAACCTGATAAGAAAATCAATGAAGCAGCTGTGGTAGCCACTAGCAAATCAGCATTCACACCTTATCTAAAGAATGCAGCCACTATTCACCTCCAGGCAAATTATGGCATGGTATGAACCCAATGTAACCAGATCATCTAGTTTTGAAACTGAAGTCATAAATCTCTCTTTGGGAAATTTGCCAAGTTTTAGGTGTTGGCAGGCCAAAGCCAGCCCATGAATTGCCAGTTCATAACTTACATCCCAGAGATTAAAGTAGATATGCAACACTAGAATTTCTGGGCATTCAAGAAAGACTGACTTGCACATTACTTATTTATATGTAAAGTAAATGAACAAAGCAAAAATTATTAGAAGATTGCAGCGAGCATGAAGGTAGAAAATATAACCCTAGAGTAGACTATGCGCTAAGTAAATTGTATATTTGCTCTTTTGTGTCATTTGATATTTTTAGATTTAATTGCGTAATTTGATTTGCCAAGAGTAAATGTACTTCATTGTTCATATATTCCCAAAGGGATATAAAACAAAGTAATTACCTTCTCAGTCTGTTTCTCGCTGTGTCACTATATCTCTATCTGTCTCTGTCTATCTCTGTCTCACTGTGTCTCTGTCTGTCTGTCTGTCTTATGAACTAGCACAGCTTTTAAGAACATGTTTCTTAGTCCCATCATAGCTGGTAAAGAACTTACACTACAGAGAAATGATTCTACTACTCTCTAGTATCACACAGCCATCGGTGACTGTGGTAAAGTTTTTTTCCAGTCCCATTGACCCAAATCTTGCCTTCCATACATAACTGTTTCTCTAGTTGTAACGGAATTGTTGTTGTTGTTGTTGTTGTTACTACTATTATTCTGCCATGTACATCCGCAAGAATGAAGAATGATCAGAGTTTTCTTTGGGTTCTGTAGATTCACTCCAAGAAGACACTTCATTTGACTAATGCAGGACGTAGATTTAGAATATAACTGTAAACGTAGACGTGCTCAGTAAAATTGTCTGAATGTTTTCGTGTGCTTACAATGTTGGTTAGCAAGTTGGCCTTCATTTCCCAGAGGAACACGAAGTTCTTGTTGCCTGCCATAGTTACTAAAAGTAATTCAGGTAATGCTTCTGAAGAGCAGACTTAGGCAATCTGTACCAACTCTGCCAAGCTCCAGCACTACACTGTCTTTCAAATCTTTACTTACTGATTTTTGTGGTGCTGGGGATAGAACCTGGGACCTTGTGCATGCTCTGGCTCAGCTCTTCTACAGTTTTATAGATGGTATGTTCCATTGCTTTCATATTTAAACAAGATAAAATGTCTTTCTAACATCTCACAAAAAAGAAAATGTGGCAGAAAGAGAAAAAAAAGAAGGGAAAGAGAAAAGAATGAAGGGAGAGAAATATTGTTTGTTGATCTCTGCTGTTTTCATTTTATAGCTGGCACGTCAGGAACCTCTCTCTGTTTTCTCTGTTGTCCTCTTTATTTGAATGTCTAGACACTTGTTTTTGCTATTATTTGGCATTTAAAGTCCTAACATGTATAAATTTGACTCTGAGTTCATTGACATAATACCCCATAAATCAAATGTTATTAAACGCGGACCTGCTAAAAATGCAGATTCTTGTTCAGTTGGCTTGGGGTAGGGCCTAGAAATTTCTATTAGTCCCAAGTTCCTTAAACTAGGGTAATCGTATGGTAATTATTGAGATATATATTCTCACTATAATGATTCTCATCAAATCATTCTACTAAGAATTTCAATTTCTACTGTCTCAAAAGTGTTCAGTTTTCTTTAAATTTTAAGTGTTTTCTTCTTCCCCAGTTTTGTTAATAGTAATTACCTTAAAGAGTAATTAAAGATCACCTGTGATATAATATCAAATTTCTCTTTATTTTCAGAAAAGATAAACCCATTTTAACAGATGTAAATTCTCACTATCTATAATCAGCCATTACTGGTAGCTTGTCATGTTCGCTTCTATTTTAGAGACAAAGCCCATTTTTATGGCTTTAACTCCAGTTCCGTTTAGTCATTGTCTTGACTCCTGTACCATTTCCCCTTCCTTGTGGCTAGATGTTTAGGATGACTGCCTCTTGTACGTTTATTTTCTGTTGCTTTTTTCAGGACTAGGAATTGAACCTCGGCTCTCCTCACACATGTTAGGCATGTGCTCCATCAGTGAGCTGCAGCCCCACCCCCTCTAGCTAATAGAATATTTTATACACATATGAACATATGTTTTAAACACCATAGATACTTACATTTGATGTGTGTCAATTAAATATGTTTTTATATGTATTTAAAGCAAGTTCACTTTTCATTGTATATTATATTAAGACCTCATATATATAATCATTTTTATACTAGTTCATCGACATAATGACCCTGTATTTTGTTTTATACTGAGATTTATTGAGGTACTTCTGACGTAATGATTCTGAAATGCTGCTAAATCATCTCTAGGTTTTTGTATGAGAAAAAGGATTTTCTGAGTTCAAAGCAAGAGAAATCAATAAATGATTTCAGAATTATTTTTTCTATAATTCAGGTTTTCTATATCAGCAATACTCCATTTTTATTTTCTTTATTTAATCTGTAATGATTATGTTAATTTCTGCCATGACTATTGTGTGCCTGTCAAGTTTTACCTTTACTCTTGTCTGAAAATATATTTGTAGTTTTTACAAATCATAAATGCAATGCATATTTATCCATTAAATTCGACCTCTTATAAAAATAGAAATTAAGAATCATTCACAATTTCAGCTCTTACTAATAATTACCTTTATCGTAATGGAGTATAGCCTCTCAGATTTATTTTTCACACATACAGTCTACAAGCTTTTTGATATTGACACCTACACGCCTGTATTGTTTCCATTTGTTAAGAAAAACCTAAATCCATAGAAAATATAAGCCCAAATATCGTCTATTATTTCCTCCTAACTACAGTGCATTTAATGTATTCTTTTAGAGACGCGTAATACTACGTGAATCAGCCACCATCTTTTAGAGGGATTATTTTATTGTATGGAAAATCATAGTATTCCTGTTCCAGACACATTTAACTAGCTAAACGCTATGTTTTTAAATGCTACGTTGTTTAGATATACCATACATATGCTTTTCGAATCGGTAACTAGGTCTTTCTAAACAAAGGTGCAAACAGTTAAAATGTCCATTTGTATTTTCAAACTGCCCTATTACAACAATTCATACTACGACTAGCATGAGAGTGCATTTTCTCGGCTCCTGGTCAACAAGGTTTAACGTTCTCGTTCATCGCTGCCAATATGATAAACCCGAAGGAAAAATCTCATTGTTTTTATTTGAATCCCTTTGATTAGGAGCGAGCCTCATTTTCAGAAGCCTGTTGGCCGTTTCTCGGCTTCTTTTGTAAAAGGCTCGCTCCCGCCATGCCTTCCCTTCCCCCACCCGGGTGCTCATTCTCCCTTTTTGCTTTGTCAGAGTTCTTTACTATTCATTTTTCGTCCCTTGCCTGGGATCAGTTCAATTCAGGCTTTCATCCTTTCACTGCCTCCCAGATTGCGAACCCACATTCTCCATTGGTCTTTCAGCGTCTGCTAAAGAAGCTGCCTCCCTCTTCCTCCTCCCGGCCTCCTCCCTTCCCCCCTCGCCTCGCCCGCCTCGCCTCGGTCCCCTCGCTTTTCTCTCCAGCCTCCTTCCTTTTCCTTCTCTTCCCCCCTCTCTTTGTTTATTTCTCCCTCCCTCTCCTCTCCCTCCCCTCCGTCCCCCCTCCTCTGCAGGGCAGGAGTTTTGCGCTCGGCCGCGAGACGCTCGCTGGGCTGGCGCCGCGTCAGCAGGGGGCGGGGCGCGGCCGGGGGCGGGACGGGGCGGGAGCGCGGGCGCCGCAGCTGCAGGAGGCGCTGGGAGTGCGCGCGGGCAGATCACAAGGCGGCGGCGGCAGAGACGGCCTGCAGGACCTGCTCTCTCAGCCCTCAGCCGAGGCCTACGCCGAACCGAGTGCGCAGCCGACGACCGGGAGGAGCCGCAACCTTCATCTCCGAGGTACTGTGCTCCGCGCTGCCCGCCGGGCCGCCCCAGTCCGCTGCCGCGGCGCCTCCTTCCCTCGCGCCCTCTTCGCTCGCCAGCGCCTTCCCTGTGAGCCTGCGTCACCGCGGCCGCCATGGCTGAGAACGGCGAGAGCAGCGGCCCCCCGCGCCCCTCCCGCGGCCCTGCTGCGGCCCCAGGCGCGGCCAGCCCGCCGGCCGAGCCCAAAATCATCAAAGTCACTGTGAAGACCCCCAAAGAGAAGGAGGAGTTCGCGGTGCCCGAGAATAGCACCGTGCAGCAGTTCAAGGAAGCGATTTCTAAACGCTTCAAGTCGCAAACCGATCAGCTCGTGCTGATTTTCGCCGGAAAAATCCTGAAAGATCAAGATACCTTGATGCAGCATGGCATCCATGATGGACTGACGGTTCATCTGGTTATCAAAAGCCAGAACCGTCCGCAGGGCCAGGCCACCACGCAGCCCAGCACTACTGCGGGAACGAGCACGACGACCACGACCACCACCACGGCGGCGGCGCCGGCGGCGACGACATCATCGGCTCCCAGGAGTAGCTCCACACCTACTACCACTAATAGCAGCTCCTTTGGGCTGGGAAGCCTTGCCAGCCTTAGTAACCTGGGTTTGAACTCGCCCAACTTCACCGAGCTTCAGAACCAGATGCAGCAGCAGCTCTTGGCCAGCCCTGAGATGATGATCCAGATCATGGAAAATCCCTTTGTTCAGAGCATGCTTTCGAATCCTGATCTGATGAGGCAGCTCATCATGGCCAATCCGCAGATGCAACAATTGATCCAGAGAAACCCAGAAATCAGCCACCTACTGAACAACCCAGATATAATGAGGCAGACGCTGGAAATCGCCAGGAATCCTGCCATGATGCAAGAGATGATGAGAAATCAAGACCTGGCTCTCAGTAATCTCGAAAGCATCCCAGGTGGCTACAATGCTCTGCGGCGCATGTACACTGACATTCAAGAACCCATGCTGAATGCCGCACAAGAGCAGTTTGGGGGCAATCCGTTTGCCACGGTTGGGAGCAGTTCCACCTCAGGGGAAGGTACTCAGCCTTCCCGCACGGAGAACCGAGATCCGCTGCCCAATCCTTGGGCACCACCGCCAACTACCCAGACGGCTGCGACGACCACCACCACCACGACCACAAGCAGTGGCAGTGGGTCTGGCAGCAGCTCCAGCCGCAACAACGCCGGGAACACCATGGCTGCAGCTAATTATGTGGCTAGCATCTTCAGCACCCCAGGAATGCAGAGCCTGCTGCAGCAGATAACTGAGAATCCCCAGCTGATTCAGAATATGCTGTCTGCACCCTACATGAGAAGCATGATGCAGTCGCTCAGCCAGAATCCAGATATGGCTGCCCAGATGATGCTGAGTAGCCCACTGTTTACTGCGAATCCTCAGCTGCAGGAGCAGATGCGTCCACAGCTCCCGAATTTCCTGCAGCAGATGCAGAATCCAGAAACCATCGCTGCCATGTCAAACCCGAGAGCGATGCAAGCACTACTGCAGATCCAGCAGGGGCTACAGACACTAGCCACTGAAGCACCTGGCCTCATTCCAAGCTTCACTCCAGGTGTGGGGGTGGGAGTGCTGGGAACCGCCATAACCCCCGTGGGCCCAGTCACTCCCATAGGGCCCATCGGCCCTATAGTTCCTTTCACCCCCATAGGCCCCATCGGGCCTATAGGACCCACTGGCCCTGCAAGCTCCCCTGGCTCCACCGGCACCGGGATCCCGCCTGCAACCACTGTGTCCAGCTCTGCGCCTACTGAAACCCTAAGTCCAACCTCGGAATCTGGACCCAATCAGCAGTTCATTCAGCAAATGGTGCAGGCTCTCACTGGAGGAAGCCCTCCACAGCCACCGAATCCTGAAGTGAGATTTCAGCAGCAACTGGAACAGCTCAACGCCATGGGCTTCTTAAACCGCGAAGCAAACTTGCAGGCCCTAATAGCAACAGGAGGCGACATCAACGCGGCCATTGAGAGGCTGCTGGGCTCTCAGCCATCCTAATTAAGTTTCTGTACCTTGAAAAAAATGTATCTTATTTTTGATAATGGCTCTTAAATCTTTAAACACACAAAATCGTGCTTTACTTTTATTTTGATTCTTTTAAATCTGTCTACGTATAAATCTAATAGGATGCATTTTAAGGTGGAGTCCCTCCCTTCCCTTCCCTTCCTGCTCCTCCTCCTCCTCCCCCCCCCCCCTCCCACCCACCCTCTCCCTTCCCTTCCAGCCTGCCCTCTCCCCTCTTTGTTTCCTTCCCTCCTTCATTTCTTTCTTTTCTTCTTTTGATTTCCTTCCTTCTCTAATTTGAATGGTGGGAATCAATACTGTTTCACTCAAAGGTGTTGCATGCAAACACTTCTCTTTATTCTGCATTTATTGTGATTTTTGGAAACAGGTATCAGCCTTCACAGTTGGGTGAACAAGTTTTGTCCTACAGATGTCCAGTTTATTTGCATTTTAAACATTAGCCTATGATAGTAATTTAATGTAGAATGAAGATATTAAAAAAAACAGAAGCAAAATATTTGAAGCTCTCTAATTTGTGGTAAAATATTGCTTATTGTGACTTTGGCATGTATTTTTGCTAGCAAATGCTGTAAGATTTATACCATTCATTGATCGTTTTTGCTATTTGTACACAGTACAGTAAGCACAATTGGAATTGTACATCTAGAAGTATTACTGTAGAATCTCTGAGCAGAATACGTGTAACCAAAATAAGAACGAATATAAGAAATATTCCTGAAGCTAGGTATGTCTCACAATTTTGTAGAATCTTACAGCATATTTGATAAATTTCTCAGTGAAAATGTTGGCTAGGCAAGTTCAGTTAAAATATAGTAGAAATGTTTATCCTGGTTTCTCTAAGTATACATGAGTTGTACAGAAAACTTACAGTGTAACATTGTGTCAACAGTTGCAGATTGATTGTATATGACCTTAATCTTTGTGCAGCCTGAAGGATCAGTGTAGTGACGCCAGGAAAGTGCTTTTTACCTAAGAGTTCCTCAGCTTCTCCCATGAAGAGACCTTCATATGCATTTTGATTTGTAATTGGAAATGTAACTTTTACTGGAAGTGTCATGTGATGTTTGCATTACTTTTAACTGCTATGTATAAAGGAAAGTGTATCTTTTGGCTCTATCAGTTATTTCTCTTGTGCACAGGGAAAAATGCATTAAAATGACTAAAAAAATAAAAAAATAATAAAAAACAGAGAAAGCTCTTTCTTTTTGCCTTTTGGCCCTAGAATCACATCTAGAAGTGTTAGCTTTCCCCACAAGTGTTTATTTAACAGTGGTGTTCTATGGGAAATTATTTTTGACATGCAAATTTAGATGTTCTAATTACTGCCCCCAAAGGTTATCCAATTATTAATTAGTATTTCCCCTGCTTCCCCCCACATGTACACACACACCAGTATATTGGGAATGTGGCTGGGTTTATTTTGAGTAGATAAAATGGGGGAAGCAATAGTATTCTGTTGTTTTCTAGGAACAATATATTGGTTTATATGGTTTATTTAGTTGGGGTGGGAGGTGTGGGGTACTGGGAGGAATTTTAAAAGCAGGATCTCACCAACTAGCTTTTTAGCTAGTCTACTTCCTGCTAATTGGACTCGCTATTATACTAGGAAGCACATTGTGCTTCTAATGGGAGATTCTAGTGTGTTCCTATGGTCATTTTAATACACAAAATTTATTTTCAGACGTTATTTAAGATTAACAATCACCAGCACTTATTTCATAAAATTCTGGCTGGCTTTTTCCTGCTAAGCTGATCTATCAATGGTAAGTTGAATGCCCTCTGTCAGACGTATAGCATGGGCACTAATTGCGTGTGCTGCACAGTATGGAGCAGTGCTAATAAGGACGGGAGAAGCTTTTTTCTTTTTGCTATAGCCAGAATGTGTTTGCTGCAGCAATTCTGTTTTGTGAAGAAACAGTTCTCTGGGAGATGGCCAGTTAAGTGCAAAATTCTGAATACTTGATTCCTGGTAAGACTCGGTGTACAGTAAATATTGACCATGATTATTTTTAAATGGTTTCTTTTAAATATACCTAATAACATTTGGTCCATCCATGTTTCACAGAACAACATCTTAGGGAATGGTGATTTATTATCTCCGTGCTCTGTGGTAGTGAGGATTTGAGATCAACACAGAGATAGCCTAAAGTAATAAATTTAACTTAATGATGTGAATGATTTTAGAAGTAAATACTAAAACTGGGGGCATAGGAAACTAGCAGTAAATCTGTCACCACATGAGAAGCTGGATGCCGTCTGAGGCCTGGCTCAGGCAATTAAGCAGACATGTTTATTCAAAACATCCAAGGAACCAGGAATCCTTGAGCTTTGCCAAATGTATATTTTTTTAAAAAAAGTATGCTGTGTAATATCAGAAAATATCTGTGTCTATTAAATCTATTATTCCCTCAACTTTATAGTTTATTGGGAAAAACTGTACATTGGCCTCACTTTAAATTACTTTTAGCTGTTACTCCTCTCATGTGACACAGTTTGTATTATTTTATTGCAGGTTTTTTTTGTACTCTCTTTTTATTTTGGGTTCTTTTCATCTTCTGACCAATGTATGCACTTCACCACCATTGAATCAAGAAGGTCTAGCCTGATTTGCTATTCCTCTGCTCAGTTACTGAAAGTCACAGTCTCCTTTAATTTGCTGGGTGGCAAACAAACGATTCAGCAGCATGTGATAATGAGGTGGGAGCTTAGGCCTGCAGCAGCCCAGCATGAGAGCTTCACCAAGAAAACCTCATTTGCTCCTTTGGGCTCTCCTTCATGTATGTGCAGGTATATACCCTTCCGTTTATGATGAGTGGGGACAGGCAATAGGAACAGATAAAGAACACTGAAACAAATCCTGTTGCTTCATAAAAAGGGGACTCTTGCTTCTGGTGCAGGGCTCCATGTTAGTTGAGAAACCCAGTGTTTGATTATGGCTGAGCTTGCCCTCTTCTAGAAGGGAATGTGCTTTAAATTCTGTCAAAATCAGAGCAAAATGGAGTCATTATTACTAGGGCCTAATAGAGGGGTCAGCCCTGTGACCCATGTCTTACAAAGAGACTCAAATCTAGACTTTATCCTCAAATAGCTACTAAGTCCAGCCAAATAGCTAGCGTTACCTACTAAATGATGTTTAGCATAAATCTTAATTTAGTAAAAGTAAAAAGTTTAAATGCTGGTAAGTTTGACCTTTCTACTTTGATATTGTTTTCTTCTAAAAATTCCAGGAAGCATAAATAAGATAGAAATTATACTGTTCCTTCAGTTACTTCCCGTGTCCAGACCTTGTCCTTTAAGCTATAAAGTCATGGTTTGTGCCATGAGGGTTTTTTTTTTTAAATCTCAGAGTGATATTTTTCCTTAATTTATGTATGCGTTTACTTTACATCCCTATTGCAGCCTCACTCCCTCCTCTCCTCCCAGTCTCACCCTTACAAATCCCTCCCCTCATTATACACCCCCCCACACACATCAAGTTGCAGCAGAGCTAAGCACACCCTCTTCCACTGAGGTCAGACAAGGCAGCTCAGCTAGGAAAAAGGGATCCACAGGCAGGGAACAGAGTCAGAGACGGCCCCCGCTCCAATTGTTAGGGAACCCCCATGAAGACAAAGCTGCACATCTGCTACATGTGTGCAGGGGATGGGGGGGGGGGGGCTAGGTCCAGCCCCTGTATGCTCTTTGGTTGGTGGTTCAGTCTTTCTGAGCATGGGCCCAGGTTAGGTGGCTGTGCCGTGGGTTTTCTAATTTGTCAGGATGTCACAGAATTTCCTAAGGTTGGTGATATCCTTTTATATGACCCTATCAACATATTTTCCAGAAATTCCTTGAGAGTCCTGTTGCCCTTTTCGTTCAAACAGGTTTTGCCCAATTTTTTTTTCTATTGCTTTTGTCAATGTGTTAGAGGAAGAAAAAGAATTAAGAACCTGTTCTTATGCTGCTGTCTTCCCAGAAATCTGTTGGGACACTTGAGGGAAAAGCAATTTTATAAAAATAGAGAGGAGAAATATGATTTGGCAGACATCAAGCAGCAGACAGACCACACAGAAGAAGGAGCAAATTTTATCAAGTGATATACATGCTGGATTCGGCCTTAGAATTTGGTTTTGGACTCCCTCACCCCCACAAGATTTGGTAAAAGCTCTGTAAACCAATAAAGTCAAGGATTTACAAAATCCAACCTTTGAAAAAATATTTTTTCTCCAAAGTCTAATGGCCATAGTATTCAGCAAATAGGACTTGAAACATATAGCTTCAATTGTATAGAGGTATTTGAGCACAAATAGACTGGAGGTTTTAAAAGATAGCACTTTCAAAATTCCAACTTCAGGACTTCTTATACTGGAGGCTGGGGTAATGATCCCTAGGGTAAGAGCACTTGCTCTTTAATTATGAGGACCAGAATTGGAATCCCAAGCACCCATGTTTAAAAACAAACAAACAAAAACAAACAAACAAACAAAACAAAACCAAGGCCTTCTGTGTATGCCTTAACCGTTGAAATGTGGGGTGGAGACATCCCAAAAGCTTGCTGGCCAGCCAGGTTATCCCAAAGGTGAGCTTAGTGAGAGTCCTTATCTCAAGTCAATAAGGCAGAAGGCAATAGAGGAAAACACTTGATACTCTGCTCTGACCTCTACAGGCTTTTGTGTACCTTCACACATGTGTATGTACCACACACAAGGCACATGCACGCACACACACACACACACACACACACACACACACAAAGAGAGACAGAGACAGAGAGAGAGTATGTGTGTTCTTGGGCTAATGTGTATATTAGCAAACTTAAGCCAATTTCAGAAAATATTCTATAGTTGACTATTAAAAGATTATTCATGAGCATGATAAACAAAAACTGATGTTCTGCCATAACATGGATTTCACAATACAATCTTGTCATATAGTTAATTTCTCCATTACATTGGAGTAGTAATAATCCCTAGCAAAGTCACTGTTATCATAACAACTTTATATGATAGCACCACTCTTTTTAAATTAATTTTTTTTTACTTATTCACTTTACATCTGGAATTGCCTCCCTTCTGGTCATCCCCTCCCACAATCCTTCCCTCATTTCCCCTCCCTTTCTCCTCTGAGGGAGTGGGAGGCTCTCGGTATTCCCCCCCCCCTCCCCAGCTCTGGCACTTCAAGTCTCTGAAAAGCTAGGCGCTTCCTCTACCACTGATACCAGACAAGGCAGCCCAGCTCTAGAATCTATCCCACTTAGTACGTTTTTATGTTCCTTGGTTTATAGATAAGGCTAGATAGCTTCCTTAATGTTGCATTGCTATCAAGTGTCATCAAACTCAAGATTTGAACCCAATTCTGAGATTCCAGAATATTTTCATAACAATTTCATAACTATAATTTTGCTATACTATACTAATCTTGTAACATTAGATCTAGTAAATAGATCCATCTACTAATCTATCATAGAGACTGTCTAGTTTTATATCAGGTGGCCTGGTATTGCTCAGTAGACACTTATCTCTTGTTAAATAAACACATCTTTGCTGCTGTTTACCCTGGAACAGGTTACATAAAAATGCATGCATGAGAACCGTCTTTGTCATAAATGAAAAAGCAATCTAGAGCCCTGCCTTTGTGACATTTGAGTTAAGACAATATCTGAAACTGATTTTTAATAACATCTGTTTACAGTGGTCTAATACATGTGGTATGTCTAAAGTTGGCAATCACTTGTGCTCCAGCTGCCCTGGAGGATGTCTGCTTTACGCTGCATTGTCTCTAGAGACCTCAGGAGACAATCGCAATTGTGTACCTCACTGAGGCATTTGACAGTTCCTTTAAATGGCCTTGAGAATAAAGTGGAGTAGCAACAGTGAGATCAGTGGTCCTCAACCTGTGGGTCTCACCCCCTAGTGTGTGTGGGGAGTTGAAAGGCCTTTTCACAGGGGTCACATATCAGATATCCTGAATATCAAAAAAAATTACATCATGAATCATAATAGTAGCCAAATTACAATTATGGAGTAGCAACAAAAATCATTTTATGGTTGGGGTCACCACAACATGAGGAACTGTATTAAAGGGCTGCAGCGTTAGGAAGGTTGAGAACCACTGAGCTAGATGATAGTAGACATAGATAACAGACAGTAGATGATCAGTGCTTTGGACTGACTGTGTTCAGTCAATGTTTGGGTGCCAATCAATGTGGATAGATATTTCCTGTCCTGTCACAGATGTACACAGAAGGGAAAGATTGAATCTACTAGGATTCGATCTAATAGGACCTAATATGAATTGCTATTCACTTCAGAATTGAGCTACCAAGAGTAGGTAGTTATGTAGCTTGTGTGGGGTATATGTGAAGAAGAGTGGTTTTTATTTACCATAAGTTCAAGACGAGCTAGTCGTGTGGGTTTACAGTGCATACACATGTAATGAAATTTTAGACTTTGTTAGAAGAGGCATGATGCCCAGAACAAAGAATGTTTTGTTCCGTACTTGATAGTTTATGTGGGAGTCTGGGCCATATCAGAGTGCTACAATTAAGATGTACATAGATAACCTGGAAAGTGACCAAGAAGGTGAATGGGTTCCAAACAGACACAACAATTATTGAAAAGGTCAGGAATGCTTTCATCTAAAGAGATGGTGGGTAGCTTCAAGTAATGGACGGCCTGCCATGCAGAAGAGCACTAACATTTTACTTGGAGTACCTCCAGAGGTCAGATTGCCTAAGACAAGAAAAGAAACCTGAAATATGGCCTGCTCTTAGGGACTTTGTAGCAGTTAATCAAAGATACCTTCCAAGCTAATTTTAGCAGAAGCCCGCTCTGTTGAAATCATCAAGAATGGTTTCACGGGGCTGGAGAGATGGCTCAGCGGTTAAGAGCACTGGCTGTTTGCTCTTCCAGAGGTCCGGAGTTCAATTCCCAGAAACCACATGGTGGTTCACAACCATCTGTAGTGGGATCTGATGCCCTCTTCTGGTGTGTCTGAAGACAGCAACAGTGTACTCACATAAATGAAACAAATAAATCTAAAAAGAAAAAAATGGTTTTGTATAGCCGTTACAACTCTGGAGTAGAGGATCTTTAAGATTCTCAGGAAAGCTGATGTTCTTCTAATGGACTTCTCAGTTGCTCAGAGGAGCTTCAAGGTCTGGGATAAAAGTTGTTCTCCATTTGGATAATGGTACAAATATCTGTATTTCATAGTTAAAGAAATGGCAATGTAAAAGTAAGATGTGTTACCATTATTGATGTATATAATATAGGTAAATTTATTACCCACATTCTTTTAAATGCTGTACATGAGCAAAGGACCTAAACTAAACATTCTTAACCTGAATGTCACAAACTGCTAAGAGCGTAAGAGTAGAAACAGGGAGAGGATACTTAGTTTGAAAGACTACGGTTGGACGGTTGGGTGGGTGCTTGGGTGGGGTCTTCTTGATGTCATTCCCCAAAACTTTCTCTTTTTTCTTTTTTTTTGTTTTTTTGTTTTTTCGAGACAGGGTTTCTCTGTGTAGCCCTGGCTGTCCTGGAACTCACTCTGTAGACCAGGCTGGCCTCGAACTCAGAAATCCGCCTGTCTCTGCCTTCCAAGTGCTGGGATTAAAGGCGTGCGCCAAACTTTCTCAATTGTAGCGATGATTAATGTGGTGATGGGATGAGGTAGACATTGAGAGTGGAATGTAAAATACAATGGCAGAAGGCATTTTTAAAAGGTTTCATATATAATATACTTCTTTGTTTACAGAGATCGATTTAGTGAATAAAACTGTACTTGTCCTTACATGACACCAGACTTATTCCATGGAATCATCTTAAAATTCAGATTCACTGCACTATACCCTAGGATTCTTTTTTAAAAGAAAGATTTATTTATTTCATTTATATGAATACACTGTAGCTGTCTTCAGATACACCAGAAGAGGGCATCGGATCCCATTACAGATGTTTGTGAGCCACTATGTGGTTGTTGGGAATTGAACTCAGGGCCTCTGGAAGAGCTAGTAGTCAGTGCTCTTAACTACTGGGCCATCTCTTCAGCCCATTTCTTTCTAAAGACAGGGTTTCTCTGTGTAGCCCTGGCTGTCCTAGAACTCCCTCTGGAGACCAGGCTGGCTTCCAACTCAGAGATCTGCCTGTCTCTGCCTCCCAAGTGCTGGGAATAAGGTGTATGTCCCACGATTCTGAAGCATCTGGAAAAGAGTGTCCTAGAATTATTGACCAGACTTAAATTTATGTCACATATCCCTTATTTGAAGAATGTGAATTGAATCTCAAATATTTGTATGAATGTGTGTATATATGTGTATGACAGCTCAGTCAATTTCCTGTGCATTGATACATTTCCCTCATAGATTTGGCTTTCTGTATGAGCCTTGACTGGGGTGACCTTTATGTTACTAGAAGCCATAAGGAAATGGTCTTCCCTTCTTACTTTACTTTACTCCATACCTTGCCCATGGTTATAAATAGATCCTGATATGTAAATGACTTCAGCTCCTTTGATTTCCTTTTACATAAAGGAACTTTTAAAAATGGCTTTCAAATGGCAGGAACAAAGATGTTAGCATAGTATACTGTAGAGTTCCCATAAATTTTATATCCAACTTCCCTCTATTATTGTCATTTTACATTGATATGGTGTATGTATGAAGCAAGTTGATAAATTATTATTCAGTCCCTATTCAGCTCAGATTTCCTTAGGTTTTACCTCATATCTTTTTTGTTGGTTCACGCAATTCATCCAGGCACCACACTGTATCTATTCATCACATCTCCTAAGAACTCCTCCTGACTGGGGCAGCATCTCAGAGCTTTCTTGTGTCTAATGACCTTGATAGACTTGAGGAATTCTGGCCCGTTATTTTGTCTAATGTCCTTCTATTGGAATTTGCCTGACATTTTTCTTGTGCTTATGGATTTTTAAAGGACTATCACGGACGTAAAGTACCATGTTTATCATGTCATATCAAGCATGTATAGCCACCGTGGCTTCTTCCTGTTGCTATTGACCTTTATTCCTTTGCTGAAGAGCACTGTCATGTTAATATCCACCATGAAGTTCTTCTCTCCATCCTTTCCATACTGCCTTCTTGGAGAAAGTTGCCATATAATGCAGCTCATGCAATGTTTGATCTCCTTGAGGGTGGTGTATCTACAAAATCTAGAGCTCTTCTTAAAGGGAGCGTTATCTCCCTGCCACCATTTATTTATATTTATATTGGGTTATAACCCAATACTGTATTTTCTTGTTTAAACCTTTCAGTTTTGGTCACTGGGTACTTCTCGAAGTCTACCCCTCAGGCCTATATTGCATACCATTATTTGAGCATTCCTTACTTAATGATACCATGTGATTCTCTAAGGTCACACTGTATATCTCTTGGCTCACTACTCTGAAGAGCTCTGGCTCTATTTTCTATAGATTTTCATTAAAAGTCAAGATCTGGATTTTACCTGTGCTTGTTACTACCGGGATACATTAAGTCTAGATAGAGCCTTTCAGCTGACAATGTAAAGAAACACATATGTCTTTGACCTGTGTATGCACACAGTTCTAAAACATTTTTCTAAACAAAATTCTGTGTCTCCATTAGGGTAATCATGAGATCTTATTGATGTTTTAAGTCAAATCTGGTGCCCAAAGGACCATTAGTAACACACGGTGCTCATCCAACTTTGTGCCCTTACCTATTTATAATCTCTCATTGTAACAGTAAGGAATCTGAATTCTACCGTTTTTTATCCATTCACTTAATTAGTTAATTCCTGCAAACATTTACAGATATATCAGAATTATTAATCCATAATCTCATGGGAAACAGTTTTATCAAATGAAGTCGAATACTATGGTATACTTGGTTTTTACCATTAACACTATAGACTCCATTTATCTCCTAAAGTTACTTAAGTCAGCATCTTTATTTCTATATTTTCAGTGAAGTTGTTTCATACAATGTGTGTGTGTGTGTGTGTGTGTGTGTGTGTGTATGTGTGTCCCCATTCCATTATCCATGAGCAGGAGGGAGATGTCAGTGCTCTCCTCTATCATGTTTTCCCTTATTTCTTTGAGACAGGGTTTCATTTTCTTGGTTAAACCTCAGTTTGTTTATCTTACCATATAAGGTCAGCAGTTCTAAGCCTTGATGACTATAAGTACAACTACTATAAAATTTGCATGTGGGTAGTCATTTTGACTCTATATGCCATTTTCCAAATTCATATTTTCCTCTAACCTTTGAAAAAAGTAAATTAATTAAATATAAAAATAGACCTCTGATAATGAAACCCCTACTTTGCAAATTAACATATTCCAATAATATAATACTGATTAATTTAGAATATGTAGTCATAAAATGAACTTAAAATATAAAATATAATAAAGAAAAAAGAACACTCATAACCAGAGATGATCACTATAATAAATTTGGTACTCTCTGTACTGTTTTATGTATTTTAATATACATATTTAAAAACACGATCATGCTATAAGTGAGGCATTTTATTGTTTCTTTGAGTTTATATTACAGACATATTTTTCAGTTATTTCCAAATTTCACTTTTATGAAAAGCGAAGTTAAAATGGCATATGATTATTATAAAAAACCTCAGAAATGGCACATGCTTATTATAAAAAGAATTCAGAAATGTATAAAGATAAAAGCTCCTTTCCATCCACAGGATAAAGGAATGATGGGCAGACATTACAATTTGTCAATGTACATGTATGATTCTCTAACTCAGTATCTTAATCAGGGTTCGTATTCCTGCACAAAATATCATGACCAAGAAGCAAGTTGGGGAGGAAAGGAGTTGATCATCTTACACTTCCACATTGCTGTTCTATCACCAAAGGAAGTCAGGACAGGAACTCAAAACAGGGCAGGAATTTGGAGGCAGGAGCTGATGCAGAAGCCATAGAGAATTGCTGCTTACTGGTTTGCTTCCCTGGCTTGCTTAGGTTGCTCTCTTATAGAACCCAGGACCACCAGCTCAGGGATGGTGTCACCCACAATGGGCTGGGCCCTCCCCCCTTGATCACTAATTGAGAAAATGCCTTACAGCTGGATCTCATGGAGGCATTTTCTCACCTGAACCTCCTTTCTCTGTGATAACTCCAGCTTGTGTCAAGTTGACACACAAAACTAGCCAGTACACTCAGCAAATAGGTAATTCATTTATTCCTTTCCGTTAAAACTATTTCAATATACAAATCATTTCAGTATGTTAAGGTACTACGTTTATTAATATTGACAAACAAACCCTGATATTGTTCCCAATTTTTCCTTATAAACACCACTGTGGTTACTGTATGTGTGAATTTAACTTTGATCATTTTCTTTGATTACTTTGAACTTATTGTCATCAAAGTAGAATGGCTGAGCAACAACATTCACACATTTACAACATGGATGCCACCAGTTTACACCCCAGAAAGGCTGTTTCTAATTGAGATCTCTACCCACAAAAACCAACCTTTCCACTTCTTTCTCAACATTGTCTCACCTTCAACCTGTGACATTTAATATGGAAAAAGTATATGTTTGCTGTTTTACTCTGCATGTTTGGATGATGAATGAAGTTAATATTTTCCCATATGCTCAATGACATTTTCTTCTCTTCTTATATAAATAGCTATTTATAATTAGTTTACGTTCCCATTAGGATATTAGTTTCCCCCCTCATATTAAAACAGAGATATCTTCATATATTAAGTATGCGAATTCTTTGTCTCACACTTTGTCTCCATAACCTGTTTTTTCCAATTTATCATTTGCCTTAACTTTGTGTGAAATGGCTCTCTTAGTTTATTTTCTTTGTTATAACAATACCTAAGAATGAACGCGAATATGTAGTTCACAGTTCTAGAGATTAGATATCCAGGATTGAGCAGCCATGTTGAGGCAGAGATGTGCAAAAGGGCAGTTGGGGGGGGCATGGAAAAAGCAAGGGAAAGCAAAGCATCCACTTCTATGACAACTAATCTATTCTCACAAGAGTGAGAATTTTCTCATTCCTGTGAGAATTAACGAAGTCCTGTGAAAGAGGAATTGGTCCTTCAAGTTTGGTGTTTAAGACTCAAAGACCTCTTAAAGGTCCTCTCATCTCTCAACACTCTTATATTGGGGATCAAATTTCATCGTGCATATTTTATAGGAAATAAACCATATTGAAATCATTGCAGTTACTGATTTGTCCTCTTTCTTTCTTTTTTTTTTAATAAACAAATCTCCCAATCTTTTGGTATAGATTTTTATTACTGTAGTATGAGAAACATTCTTCTGTATTAATACCTTTTAATATTTAAGGTTTTGTTCCATCTGAATTTTGCTTGTATATATGGTTGGAGATAGGAAATTGCCAATACAAATGGATAGTTAATTTTCCTAACATCATTTAATGAATTGCTTAATTTCCCCCCCACTGGTTTCAAGATATGTGTCTGTCTTTGATTAAATGCTTGCATGTGTATTCTTCTGATTCTGAAGTCTCTGTTCTGACATATTTGTGTGTTTTCCTACTTCTTACTAGTTGTTTGAACTTCTGTAGACGTGTCCTCTTTGTGGTAGTTCTTTTACTAAGTCTTTATTTTAGTTTGTTTTATGGTGCTATAACAAAATACCTAAGTCTAAGTACAAATACTCATGATCTAATCGCCCTTTAAATTTTTTCCAATTTATTTTTTAAAGATTTGTTTATGTATATATAGATATAGGTACTTTTCTGCATGTACATCTGCACACCAGAAGATGGCATCAGAAAGTTATGAGCTGTCATGTAGATGGTGGGAATTAAACTCAGGACCTTTGTTAGAGCAGTGAATGCTCTTAATTACTGAGCCATCACTCCAGCCCATTTTCAAATTTCTTAACACTATTACATCGGGGATTAAATTTTTCTTTCTTTCTTTCCTTTTTTCCTTCCTTCTTTCCTTCCTTCCGCCTTTCTTTCTTTCTTTCTTTCTTTCTTTCTTTCTTTCTTTCTTTCTTTCTGCTTGTTTGTTTTAAGACAGGGTTTCTCTATGTAGCTCTAGCTGTCCTTGACTGGCTTTGTAGACCAGGATAGCCTCGAACTCACAGAGATCCACTTACTTCTACCTGGGATCAAAGACATGTGCCGCCAAGCCTAGCTGGGAGATTAAATTTCTGATGCAGGAATTTTCAGGAACACATTTACACCACAACATCTTGGTATTTTCTGCCAGACAAAACATAGAACAAATATCTACTTTTAAAATCCCACAAGACTTTGAGAGATATTGCATGCAATATGTAGATTAACATAAGGAACATAGAAATTTTTTTGCAGAGTGGGGTTTTCTATGGATATGGCATGATTTTCCATTTTTTATTCCCTTCAGTTAAGTTTTATGTTTTTTTTTAAATATATCTGCTGTACCTTTTCTTATGGCATATAGTCTTGAACTCAGGACCTTGCACATGCTAAATAAGTTCTCTGCCCCTGCACTATACCTGTCCTCCCCTGTTCTTCAATGTAAATGTTCTTAGAATTATCTCTAGGTATTTCATAATTACTGATAATGAAAAAAAATCCTATTATGTTCCCTAATTGGTTATTGCTATTATATTTTAAAGAAAAACAGTGTTCCTTTGTTAAATTCTCGCTTTCTTTCTCTCGCTTCACCTATCCCTCTCCACCTCGCATTCCCCATTCCCCCCACCTAAGCTCTACCTGGACTGCAACCCTGTAGATCAGGCTGACCTCTTCTTCCTGCCCCTGCCTTCCACATCTCAGGATTAAGGGCTTCCACCATGTCTGCTTAAACATAGCTCTCATCTTTTCTCTTCCATGTTGCATTGGTAGAATTTACAGAACAACATTGAATAGCAGTAGAAACGGGAGACAATTCTTTGTCATGAGCATTTGTGCACACTTAGGTGCTATGGGCACTTGTGTGAAGATCATACGACTAGTCAGTAGTTCTCAGCTTCCACTATGGAGGTCTCAGACTCGAGCCATCACTTTTGATGCCGTGGGCCTTTATCCACTGAGTGATCTTGCCAGTCCATCAGCTGACTTCTGATAAATGCTATTTATCGAACTCAATGTTATTTTTCAATACTAGAGCTGTATTTATAAGGATCAGGATTAGATGCTCAGTTTTATTCAGCGTGTTTTGGCATAGATCACAGTGATCATACTTTTTTATTTTAACATGCCTTGTAATTAAAATATTATTACATCATTTTCCCCTTTCCTTTCTGGTCTCTAACCCCTCTCATGCTCCCTCACTCCATTTCAAATAGATAACCTCTTTTTCTTTGACTATTATTGTTACATATATTTGCATATATGTGAACAAACACATAAATGTAGTCTGCTAGGCCGTTTTTATTGTTTATATGTATGTGATTTCAGGGACAACCACTTTGTATTGAATAACCAGGTAGGAAGTTCGTCCCAGGGAGAGACTAATTCTCCCTCGCTCAGTAGTCATTACTTGTCTATGTAGTTCTTCTAGGGCTGGGAGTCCTTAAAGTTTTTCCCTTCCATGTTAACATGTGTACTGCTATTGTCAATGTTCATGTCTTGTTTAGGACGTCATTTAGAAGAGACACAGTCTCACAGCAGACATCCTGGTTCTCTGGCTCTTTCAATCTTTCAGCCACCCTTTTCCATAATGTTCTTTCAGCCTTGCTGCAGCTGTTGCACTGTAGATGTATCCATTGGGGCGGAGCAGCCCAGGATCATTCATTAACCTCTGCCTTGTGTCCAGTTGTGGTTTTGTGTAATGGTTTCTATTTGCTGTATAGAAAAGCCCCTTTTGTTTGGATGAGGGGTGAGAATGACACTTTTCTATGGGTTAGGAATTATGCTGGTCCAATAAAGTGGTGGTATTAGATTTTCTTCTAAGATCCATCACCACCCTAGCACCTGGTAATTGGCTAGGTTTCTAGCACCTGGAATAAATTCCCTCCAATTAAGTAAGTCCTAGTCTAAGTTAGATAGCAGTTGGTTACTACCAACATACCACTGTCTTAGTCAATTGTTATGCTGTGAAGAGATCATGACCACAGCAAATCTTAAAAAGGACAACATTTAATTGGGGCTGGCTTATAGTTCAGAGGTTTAGTCTATTTGCCATCATGGCAGGAAGCATGGTAGCCTGTAGGCAGAAATGGTGGTGGAGGACCTAAGAGTTCTACACCTGGATATGCAGGCATCAGAGAAGAGAGTGACACTGGACCTTGCTTGAGCATCTGAAACCTCAAAGCCAACCCCCAGTGACACACTTCCTCCAACAAGGTTACACACCTATTCCAACAAGACCACACCTCTTAATCACTGTCAAGTAGTGCCACTACCCAATGACCAAACATTCAAATATATGAACCCATGAGGGCCATTCCTATTCAAACCACTACAACCACTGTTTCACCTTTAAGGATATCTTGTCTTGCTCATCATTGTTATGGTTAATAGACATCACAGCTGGATAGAACTATAGATTACTTCCCTCCTTTGGTCTTTTCTATTATTATGGAAGCTAGACCATAGAAAGGAGAATTTCAGCTAGAATCATCAGAGTCTTGTGTCCGAAGTGTGTATTATCTTCAGCAATCTGCGATGCAACCAAGGACAGCAGCAGTAAGCTATACTGTTTTGAGAATCACTTGAACTACTCTGACCAACAACTCCAATGGCAGTTTCTCATGCCTGTTACTGGGGTTTTGTTAGTCTATAGCTCTTATAGGGAGCATTGTCAACCCAAGTGGCATAGCTTCATCTTAATATATATATATGTATATATTAAATATTATATATATATGTAAATCTAAACGAATATTGTTCTTTGAGGCCTTGTCTAACAACCTTGGTGCTGTCTCTTATTCCTACTCTTTCTGAAGTGACCTGCTCTCCACTCTCCCTAATTAGAGCCCAATTCCCATTTTTCCCATCTCCCTCTTCATGTCTTGTATTTCCTCTCAAGCTCCCTTCCAGTGTTCCCTCAATCCTTTCTTGATTTTTGCGGTTACTTCATGTTATGTACTCACATGTGAAGATTGTTGTGTCTTAATTTGGTTTTGATGTTACAGTGATGCTGAGTTCATAGAATAGTTTATGAATCCATCCAGTCTTGGATTTTTTTCAGATCAAAGTGTTTTTTATGACTATTTCAATCTCCTCATTGGTTATGAGTCCTATTTAGGTTGTTGAAATTCACCCATTTATTTTAGGTTTTCCACCTAATGGAAGTACAGTTTTTGAGAATATTCCCTTATAATATTTCTGAATTTCTTGGAATGTTTCCCTGTTCATTTGTGAATATGTTCATTTGAGTTTTTCTTTCTTTTGGTTACTTGTGCCAAGGGTCTGTCAAGCTTGCATAGATTCTTAAAGAATGAGTTTTCTAGATTCACTGATCCTTTGTGTTGTTTCTATTCTCTTAATTTCTGCTCTGATTTTTATTAATTCTTTTCCTTTTTTAAAAAAAAAAAAACATTTCAAGAGGAGGAGTAGGTGGTGAGTATTTTTTTAAAATGTGTGTACACTGTCACCGTCTTCAGACACACCAGAAGAAGGCACCAGATCCCACTACAGATGGTTGTGAGCCACCATGTACTTGCTGGGAATTGAACTCAGAACCTCTGAAAGAGCAGTCAGTACTCTTAACCACTGAACCATCTTTTCAGCCAATTTTTATTAATTCTTGCCACCAGAGATTAGATTTAGTTTGTTTTTCCAAATTTTGGAGTTGTATCATTAAATCATTTGTTTGCTCTCTTTCTGATTTTTAATGTGTAGTCACTTAGAAATGTGTTTGCAATAGGACTACTTTCAATGTGTTTCAGAGATTTTGTTGTGTTTTAATTTTCATTTAGATCCAGAAAATTTCTTTCTCGATAGTTTGCTCTATTCTTTGATTCATTCATTCTTCAGTAATGAGTTGGTTAATCTCCATGAATTTGTTTGCTCCAAGATTTTTGTTTGCTGACAATTTTAAGTTTTATTACATTGGTGCCAAATAGAATATATGGAATTATTTCAACATTTAAATTTGTAAAGATTTGTTTTGTGTCCAAGATATGATCTGTTTTAGAGAAACTTCCATGACCTCTTGGGATAGGTATTCTTTTGTGTTTGTGTAGAATATTCTGTAGATATATGTTAAGTTCATTTGATATATGATGCCATTTAATTTGAAGTTTCTTGGCTTATTTTTTTGTCCAAACGACTTGTCTATTGAAGAGATGATCACTATTATTGGTTTGATGTTCATCTCTGTCTTTAATTGTCATAACTTTTTATGAAGTTGGGTGCACAAGAATTTGATGCATATATGTTTAATATTATAATATTTTCTTGATTACTTGTTCACTTGATTAGAATTAAGTGCCTCTCTTTGTCTCTTGTAATCAGCTTAATTTGAGGTCTATTTTGTTAGATATTAATTAGGGTGACAACACCTGCTTCCTTCCTAATCCCACTGGTTTGCAATCCTTTTTTCATATTTCACTTTAAGGTGGTACATATCTTTCAAGCTAAATTGCGTTTCTCGTAGAGAATAGAAAGATGGATTTTATTTTTTAATCCATTTAGCTATCCTGTGGCTTTTTATTGAAAAATTAAGACCATCAATATTTAAAGTTGACCTAGCATGGTGGCAAATGTCTTCAATCCTGGCACCCTGGAGGTAGAGGCATGCAGATTGTCATTAGTTTGAAGAGTCTAGCTTAAATAGTAGGTTCTAGGCCAGCCAGGGTTACAGAGACACCTCTCTCTCTCTCTCTCTCTCTCTCTCTCTCTCTCTCTCTCTCTCTCTC
>JADRCH010007391.1:961685-1024329 GCA_019843965.1 Rhynchomys soricoides | reverse complement strand
CTCTCTCTCTCTCTCTCTCTCTCTCTCTCTCTCTCTCTCTCTCTCTCATATTTATATATTTATACACCTATAAATTATTTTAAGTGTGTATTGGTTGCATTCATTTTGTTCTTCTTTATATCTCTCTGTTTCTCTTTGCTATTTGTGCTCTTAGTCATGTTTTATGTTTCAGTACTTATAACTTTATTTATTTTCATTCTAGAGCCTCTTGCGTATGTTTATTTCTCTCTTCAGTCCAAAATATTACTTGTAATATTCTCTTTAGGAGTGATTTTTCTGAATAGATTTTTTAAAAGTCTGTTTGTATCATGCAAAGGTTTTTTTCTCCCCATCAGCTATGGCAGATAATTTTGCGAATTACTGTAGTCTAGGTGGGCAGTTGTGGTCTTTTAGGACTTAGACTGTGCATTGCTTCAGGCTCTTCTGGATTTCAAAGTTTCCATCGAGAAATCAGCTTTTACCTTTACATGTGACATGTTTTTTTTTCTCTTGTAGCCTTTAATAATTTCTTTCTTCTGCATACTTAATGTTTTACCTATGATATGCTAAGGAGAATTTCACCAATTATTTGAAGATTTGGTCTTTTGATGGCCCCACATCTCCTGTATCTTCATTCTTTTGTTTCCGGTGTTCGTATTGTTTGTTTTTATACTTCCTCTACTTCATCATCAGGCCCTGATACTGTCTTCTACTTTGTGAGGATTTCCCCTTAGTCCCCCAATTGGGTTATTGGGTATTTCCATTTCATCCTCACTTCAGCTTGTGTTCCCTTGAATAGTTCTATCTCATTATTGAATTTATTTCCAAATCTGGATCCTCTTGGCCATTTAACACAACTGTGCATTTGTATTTTCTTGGGCACCACTAAGGTGTTTATTGCTATTTTCTTTAAATTCATTGAACTGTTTCTGTCATCTTTAAACGCCTTGACTTCTTTCCTGATGATTTTTATTGCTGTTTTAGATTCTGTGTCCTGGGGTTCACCTAGGTAATTCCCACTAGAAAACATTTCTATGGGACTAGTGGGTTTGGTGGGAGATGTGCTGTTTTGGCCATCCACATTTTTTTTTTTTCTTCGTGATGTGACTGGAATGTGGTCTTCTTTTGGTTTTGTGTCTGAAGAGAGACTCTGTCCTGTTCCATTAAGGAAAAACATGTTACAGCTTAAGGAAGTGTTTTCTCTTCAACCTCATACCTGTACCTATCCCAGTTTACCTGGAGAATCAAGCTCTTCTTGCTTGATCTGGTTTCAAAGAGCATGAAATTAGAGTACTCTTTCAGACGAGAGTAGTGAAATCTGAAGGACAAAGGGAAGGTCACTGAACTTGATGAGTTCATCTAGATAATCCAGTCATTGTAGTGTTGTGAAATCAAGCTGACCACCCCCCCTCCCAGATCACTCTTCCAGATGGGCATACTTCATCTCAATTGTTTTCCACCCTAAACAGGTACTGTGCTAACTCTTGGCTCTAGAAACATTGCTTTCTATCGAATGTGCTGGTATTTTGTTGTTGTGGCATTTATTTATGCTTTAGAGTAACACTGGACTAGTTCTTCATTCTGTGACTTTCTACAGTCACATAGACACAATTTTTCTCTGGATTTTGACATTTTCTGACTTTTTTTCTAGTAGGGCCAACAGGGAGAGGGGGTCATATTTTGTTACTTTCTGCCTTCTAAATCTGTCTCCTTAGTGATCAAAAAAGTATTTGTCTAGTTTAATTCACTTTCTATTAATTTCCTGAGGTTGATTCATGTTTTGGGGATATTCTATCTTCATTTTTATTGAAGCAGAATTCAAATGTTATATTGAGTACTTCGGAAAATGCAGTGACATTTATGTTGTTTGATACTGTACAACCATCTCTCCAATGTCACTCTGAAAGATTTCTGTTGCTCTGAAAGAAAACCCTGTGTCTACTTGTCAGCATATTTCCTTTTCCCAGAAGCCCACTTTTCTACATCTGGCAACCTAATTATTAATATATCCTTTATAGACATATCCTGTCTATATGGCCTTACTATTTTAGATATTTCATTTTCATGGAATAATATATGATCTGTATGTATAATTTATTTCATTTAGCATAATGTTGAGATTGGTCAATGTTGTAGCATAGATCTTATTTTTTATACCTGGTCAGTGTTCTGTGTTATACATATATAGCATTTTTATAAATTAAAAAGTTGGTGACTGTTTGGATTTTTCTACTTTTTAGCTATTGTAAATGATTATTGTACAGGGCTTCATACAAATTTTAAATTGAATATTTTTAAATCTATATTGAACATTTAGTTATGTGTTTCTTTTTTAAGATTTATTTATTTTATGTATATGAGTACACTGTATCTGTCTTTAAACACACCAGAAGAGGGCATCGGATCCCATCACAGATGGTTGTGAGCCACCATGTGGGTGCTGGGAATTGAACTCAGGACCTCCGGAAGAGAAGTCAGTGCTCTTAACCGCTGGGCCATCTCTCCAGCCCTTAACTGTATGTTTAGCTGCCACATTGTTTCACACTGCCTGTGCATGCTTACATTTCTGCCGTCAGTGTAAGAGGATTCCAGTTTGCCCATATTCTTGTTTCCACAAGCCATTTTAAATTTTCTTATTGTATCCTATGAGGGTATGAAGTACTATTTTGATGTGGCTTTGTCTCGCATGACACTGAGCACTATCTCATACCCTTATTGTCCATTTCATTCCTCCTTTTAAAAAATGTTCTCTTTTTGGCCCTTGTTTCACTTTTCACGTATATTAATGGTATGCAACAATAGATTTCCTTGTGACACTTTCATACCTAAATATCACCAACCTCGATCCTTTCCGTACTCCCATCACCGGCCCTTATTGCCCCTTCTGACCCACACCTCTTCCTCTTTCTTAGCAACCTTTCATTTACTTTTATGCCTTTGATACTCCTACTTTACATGTGAGCAAAAGCATGCATTATTTGTCTTTGGAGTCCAATTTGCCTTTTTAAAAAATCCAGTGTACCTTCCACACTATGATTGCAGGATTTATTCCTTCCTTCCTTCCTTCCTTCTTTCCTTCCTTTCTTTTCTGACCAAGGACTGAACCAAGGCTCTCCTGGATGCTGCTTAAGCTCTCTGCCACTGAACTGAAGCCCACTGTGGATGATTTGCCTATTTAAGATCCCGTTTTAGTTTTTAGGGCGTGCTTTGGCTACACATATGTCCATGCACCACATCTGTGCCTGGTGCCTGCAGAAGAAGTTTGAGAGTCCCCAGAACTGGAGTCAGACGTTTGTAAGCTGCCAGTTGAACTCAGGTCCCCTGGAAGAGCTGCCAGTATTCTTAAGGACTGAGCCATCTCTCTAGCCTCTGATTTGCCCTTTCGAAAAAAAGTGTAAATTTTTTTTGAAGAGTAAGATTTCTTTTAAATTATTTGTCAGAGGACAACTTTCAGAAGTTGGTTCTATTCTTCAAATGTGGGTTCTGGGAATCAAACTTAGGTTGTCAGACTTGCCTGGCAAGCACATTTTAGCTACTGAACCTGACCACCCTATATTTTTATTGGATAAAAGACCATTATTAGCTATATGGCCTTGCTAGTAGGACTTCCATCTGCCATAAACCATAGCAAAATAACTTAAGGCAAGTAATACAGTTTTGTACAGTTGTAAAGGATAGAGGTCTGAGATAAATATGTCAGCGGGTTTAATTTATTCTGAGGCTTTCTCTTTGCCTTGCAGATGGCAGCATCTTTGTTACATCCTCTGTTCACAAGCATCCCTATTGTCTCATTTCATATGTTTTTCTAAAGATTTTTGTTAGATTGGATTAAGACTCGATCTAAGCAAATTGAGAGAGAAGAGAAAGAGTGAAAAGGCAAGGTATACCCTTCAAAGACATGTCCACAATCACTTACTCCCTCCAATTAGTCTCTCCTCCTTTTTAAGTCTTCAGCTGGGAATTAATCAATGAAGCCACAGGTCCGGTTAGCAACCTCGTGATCTAGTTGCTTCTCAATAGCACCACCAGGTGGCCAAAAAGTTCTGTAGCACAGGAGCTTTGCCAGCGCATTGCAGACTCAAATCATCAAACCCAGAAACACAAGAACAAAGGGCCTGTTTAAAATCAGATAAAGGATCTGAATTAACAGCTTTCGAAAGAAGACATACAAATGACTAAGAGGTGTATGATAAAACTGTCACTATTAATAATCAGCGTAGAAGTCAAATTGAAACCAAAATGAAATATCACTTCCTAACTATAGAGACATATCTTAAAGGCTTGTATCAAACAGATGAATGATAATATATATTAGAGAGGACATGGAGAAAATGGGATCCCTGAAATGTTATTTCAAATGAAAACTGTGGTAAGTGGTATGTAAGTTTCTCCCAAACTTAAAAATAAAGCTATAATATGATTTAACAATCAGACTACTGGGGAATCTATTCAAAAGAAATGAAAAAAATATTAAAGAAATGTCTCCATTTTCATGTTCACTCTAGCACTATTCATAATAACCATGATATGTGATCAGCCTAAGTGTCCATCACTATATGAGTGTGTGATGGTTAGTACTATTTATCTACTAGACAAAGCTTAGAGTCACCTGAGAGAAAGGACTTTAGACATGTCTGTGAAGACCCTCCCACTGTGGGTAGCACCATTCCTTAGGCAGAGGATCCTGGACTATGTAAGAGTGAAGAAAACAAGCTGAGGATTAGCATGCATACTATCTTATTTAGGGTTTTACTGCTGTGAACAGGCACCATTACCAAGGCAAGTCATATAGATAAAATTTAATTGAGGCTGGCTTACAGGTTCAGAGGTTCAATCCATGATCATCAAGGCAAGAGGAAAGCAGCATCCAGGCAGACATGGTGCAGGAGGAGCTGAGAGTTCTACATCTTCATCTGAAAGCTGCTAGTAGAAGACTGACTTCCAGGCAGCTAGGGTGAGAATCTTAAAGCCCACGCCCACAGAGACACACCTACTCCAACAAGGCCACACCTCTCAATAGTGCCACTCCCTGGGCCAAGCATATACAAAACCATCACATGTACATTAATTCATTACTCTCTGCCCTTTACCTTAGATGTAATGTGATTAGCTGCTAAGTTCCTGTTGCTCTGATTTCTCCACAATGGTGGATTACAACTTGGAATTATGAACCAAATAAACACTTTCTTCTTTATTTCTGTCTATATATTTTATCACAATAACACAAAGAGAAATTAAGACAGAGTGGATCAAAAAATGTCATTGCCATATTCAGTGAGATCGTATTCATCATTAACAACATAGATGAACCTCTAGAATATTCGTCAGACTGGTAGCACACCTCTATTGCAGTACTGTCTGGCGTTGGTAAGCAGTGGCATCTGCAGACAGGAACCCTGTTGAACCCTCACTCACATGCCTGTCCTTGACCAAAGTGACTTTTATGCTGTGGCAAATGTGACAGACTCTTTTTAGCAAAGAGTTAAACACTTGTTATCACACCCCAAAATAGTTAAGGTAGCATTTTTGGAGGTAGTTTTGTGCATCATAAACAACTGTCATGCCCATATTTGACTAAAAGTGGCATCAGAACAGTGCTAAAATCGAATGCAGTTATCTTTGCATTTTGCACTTTGTGTGCCTTGCTGTATTCAGAAGTGCCAACCATAAGAGTCAGAGTTTTGGGCAAAAGTAATGCTAACCCTTCCATATACTCTGTTTTTACTTTGATGGCTTCTCCAGGCTTTTGTCAAGTACCACATGTGGAGTTACATTTTTCTTAAAAGACTGATCGCCCCAATGGCAAATTTCTTAGAATACATAACTGATTTGATAGATTTTTTTAAAAATAAAACTTTACAACCTGTACAGTTGTTACACATACTACATGGTATATTAAAATTAGGATGTCCTTGCCTCTTTACAGTACGCTAATCTGCCTAAAGGAGCAGTTTCATATTTACGGTGATAATTATCTTACCTACCTACTTTAAATAAATTTTACATAGATGATTATCTGCTTTAAGTGCAGACATATTTTTTCTCACATTGAGTTGTATGCAGAATGTAGCTTCAAATGTAATCACAGTCACACTATCCAACTAAAAATTATGCTATCTAGAAGTATACAGACCAAAATCTAGTATTGACATGATCTTGACAGGCTGGACCTGTGAGATATGGTTTGAACCAGTTTATCACATAACCTCTAGAGACCATGCATCTAGTTATTGTCAGGAATAATTTAAAAGGGTTAGTCGCTGGAGGCAGTTAAGTGATGCAGTAAGATAGTTAAGGTATTCTAAGAATGTTACCCTCCATGCAAGAGTAATTAAAGCACATTGGAAAGATTCTCAAGTTTGTGATTCCTGTAAAAACAGTGCTCTCTGCTACTAGGAACATTTTTCTGCTTACTGTCATTTTCATGTGGCTCTGTGAGACTGGTGCGAATGAGGCTGGACTGCTGCTACCCATACAATTAGTTCTGCAGGTCGGAATTACTTTAAATAAATAGCATCAGACTTTCACATTCTTTTTCTTTTTTCTTTTTCACTGAAAATCAAGAGGACCAAGAAGGTGTTTTATTGAGGCAACTGGGAGTGTGGGATGCTTGCCCCCCATCCCTAGCTAGTCTCATCAGTATAGTCTCATTGCAGGGGTGTGTGTGTGTGGGGGGGAGCAAGCCTCTGGACTGCTCTGAGTCACCACCTAGGAGAGACTGGGCAGTGGGGCAGGAGGGTTGGGGCTCCAGTCCAAGGCAGATGTTCTGGGTGACAAGGGTGATGGTGGCTGAGGTAGGGGCTGAAGTGGGCAGACATCCCAGGGCTGGGGAGGGGGTGGTGTGACTATGAGCCAGATGCTTTTCGGCATATCAAAAGCTGTTGGGGGACCCCAAGCTGCTCCAGATAGTGAAGAGGACAAGAATGGCAGTTGGTGATCTAGAGGTTGCACCTGGCTGACCCTGTGTGCAGGGGTGGTGCTGCTCCAAGTATGAGGTATGACAAAGTTACACCCCTTTGTTGCCTGCTGAGTCCTTTGCCTCCCCTCCCTTGGAGCATGCTCAGAACGTTGATACAAGAGGGTACCATTCTCTGTTTCTCAGGGACCCTCGGCTTGGCCTCAAGTAAGGGTAGCTGGCAACCTCGGAGCACCAGGACGAGATCAGACACACAGCCACGGCAGCCCTGTAAAGTTCTCCTGATAGTGTCTCTGGCCTCCTGCACTAGGCTCCTCCAGGAAAGGCTTGTGGCACAATCAGCTGGAGCTCCTCTAGCAGTTGCCTCAACACAGGAAGATCTGGGGGGAACTTGGCAGGCCTGGGCCTGAGCCCCCTGGTACCTTGCTCTTGTTGCCTTTTGACTGGAGGTCTGGTTCTTGGACTCCGACTGGGCTGCAGGAGGACTTGGTTGGTAGCAGAGGGGTACATGATTCCAAGGAGCCTCTGTGAATCAGCTGGGCCACATCCAGGGATTTCACTTCATGACTGAAGAGACCCTGGTACTCCCGACTCAACCTGTCTTTAGTTATCACACCAAGCTTGGGGGCTGCAGAGGCCACAGGATCCTGGAGGATCACTCATGGATCCCGACGGGATATGGGAGGATCCTGATGGGGCAATGACCTGTGGCTGCTCACTAGGGCCTTATTTCGCTCCCTCCTGGTTTTGTGACAGAGAATTCGGCCAGGTTTCTCAAGCCGCTGGAAAGACTGAGAGACTAGTCCCTGAGGGTCCATGATATCCTTCTTCTCTCCTAACGGACCCCTCCCTGGACTCCACATGGCTGTGGGGAGTGGTGGCTTCTTTTTTGTAGCGACTCAAGCCTTGAAGCTCATTCTTTTTTCTTTTTGACATGAAGAAAAAATTTTAATGCTTAAAAATGTCTTTGAGATAATGCCAATTCTGATGTCCCTTACCTTTTGGCCAAGAAGTTTGGGATTTTTCCAGCTAATTTGATATTTGACCAGAAGCCTGTCTAGAGAGACTCTTGAGTTCTTCGGGTTGCATATAGATGGGGGATATATTATTTGCCAAAGGCAAAATTAAGTTTATTCTTTTTTCATACAGAAAAGGGTTTTGCTTTTGTTTGCTTTTTATTTTTATGTAAAGTCTAAATGACAGCAACTGTGGGGTTTAGTCCAGGCATGAAGACTAATCCACTCTGAGTAAGGTGTCAGTTGTACAGTTCTGTCCTCCACCGTCTTGCATTATGGGTGGTACTATCTATTCCTGTGAGTCATCTGGAAGCCTCACGGATATACCCAGCTATGTGCTTGTCTGGTAGCCTTTGCGTTTAACAAACTAGTGTGAGGTCTTTTATATCTAAATGCTATGTGATAGACAATTTCAGCTAGCCACATATTGTATTATGAAATTCATAAAGATTTTCAATCATTCAATTCCATTTATCAACTGAAATTTGGTTTAGAATGTGAATTTTTTGAAATGTATAGTAAATAAGATGTTGCACTGGTGGCAATTCATCATGGAACATAATAAAATTAATTTGACCCCCCAAAAGAATACATAGGAAGATAAATATTATATTACCTCAGAAATATAATCTAAAAATACTTGAATACATAGAAGTGGGGAGAAAAATGCTAGTTACCATGAGCTCGGTTGTGAATGGGGTTAGGCAAGTATTAGGCAAATAATACAAAATTTCAGTTACATAGGAGCCATATGCTTAAAAGATCTACATATGTATAAGTAACATTATACGGGCTGGGTAGGTTATATTCAGGAATAGATATGCATAAACATACACATATGCATGCAATAACAATAAAAAGAAGCCATAAATGTGAAGACGAGTAGGGAGGGGTATGGAGGAGGGTTTAGAGGGAAGAAAAGGAAGAGAGAAAAGTAACTGTATTACAATTTCAAAAATCAATAGTTTATAAAAAGTAAAAATGTATCTATTATATAATATGGTGGGCATAATTAATAACAATGTATTCTTTTATAATACATACTTTTGTTACTTCTTTGAGAATTTCAGTGTATTTTGATCATATGAACTCTTAGTCCCTCCCAGCTCCTCCCATATTTACCCCACATCCCTACATTCCCAACTTCTTATCTATTTATGAACAATATTTAATAGCCCATCAACTGTAATTTGTGCTATCTACATACTTCTGGATATAGGGCAATCCACCGAATCATGATCTGCTTACCAGGAGCAAAACCTTTAAAGGAAATTGACTTTCCTTTCCCTCGACTATACAGTTCTGCTTTTGCCTTCGCTGATCTCTTGGCTTTTCAAAACAAAATTTTCTATAAAATAATTATATAGAATATAAATGATTGTTACAACTTGCCTTAGATAACTTATTTATATTAATAGTCTTTTGTAATCTTTAGGACTTTTCTTTGTTAGGGCCTCTCATCTGTGACTATTGTTTCACCTACTTTTTTGGTATATGTTCACATTTTCTATTTTTTTTTTCTGTTACTGTTTCAGTTTGATTTCCATTGCTGTGAAAAATATCATTACCAAAAACAACTTGGGGAGGAAATGGTTTATTTCCTTGTACCGTGCCATTCTATAACTGAGGGAAATCAAGGCAGGAACCTGGAGCAGAATCCATGGAGGAAAGCTGTTTACTGACTCCCAGGCTCATGTTTAGTGACCTTTCTTATACAGGTAAGGGTCACCTGCCTAGGATGGTACTGCCCATGGTGGAAATATGGTGCTCCTATGTTAATGAACAATCAAGAAAGTTCTTCATAGACATAGCCATTGGATAATCTGATGGAGGAAATTCTTTGATTGGAATTCTCTCTATCCAAGTGGGTCAAGCTGACAACCAAGGTTAGCTATCAGAACTTCATGCCTCATCAACTTGACACACAAACACATCACTGATAAGTCACAAACTTTCTTTGTTCCCAAAAGATCATATTAATATCACATTATAAAACAGCCCAACTTTAAAAGTCCCAATCCTTATTTAAAATGTTATTTAGATTTATTTATTTTATTTATGTAAGTGTTTGGCCTGTATGCATATATTTGTACTATGTGTGTACCTAGTGCACCTTGAGTCAGAAGGCGGCACTGGATCCCTTGGATAGGAGTTATGTATGGTTGTAAGCCATATAGGTGCTAGGAACTGTACCATCTGGAAGAGCAGCAAGTGCTCTTAACCACTGAGCCATGTTTTCAACCCAAGTTCCACACTCTTTAAAATGTTTCTGTTACTTTAATGTGTTTTCCTAGAAAATAAAGAACAAGTGAAGAACCAGGACATAAAAACAGTCTTAAGTCCAGCAGCATAGCCTCAAGTCTTATAGCTTAATGTCTGGCCACTACGACTCACTTATAAACTTCTGGCTTCAAAGGCTTAGGCAGCTCTAGTTTGATGGCTCTATCACATGCAACACATGAGGTTGGTCTTATAGTTTAAGGCTGGCTGTACTCCACAGCTGCCTCTATCCTTGCTTTCTAGCTAATACTAAGCCAGCTTCCTTCCTTCCTTCCTTCCTTCCCTTCCCTATCCCTTCCCTATCCCTTCCCTTCCCTATCCCTTCCCTATCCCTTCCCTTCCCTATCCCTTCCCTATCCTTTCCCTCCCCTCCCTTCCCCTCCCCTCCCTTCCCTTCCCTTCCCTTCCCTTCCTTTTTTTTTTTTTGTTTTTGTTTTTTTTGGTTTGAGTTCTGTTCTTGGTTTTTGTTTTATTTTGTTTGAGATAGGGTTTCTCTGTGTAGCGCTGGCTGTCCTGGAACTCACTCTGTAGACCAGGCTGACCTCGAATTCAGAAATCTACCTTCTCTGCCTCCCAAGTGCTGGGATTAAAGGCGTGTGCCACCCACTCCAGGTTTCAGCCAGGGATGCTGTTTGGAGCCTTTGGCAGGACCCCATAGGTGAATCACAGAAAAGACCTGTGAAATTTTGGAGTGAGGATCTACCATTATCTGCAGAAAACTATTCTCCCTTTGAGAGGTAGCTCTTAGTCTGGTATTGGGCCTTAGTGGAAAATGAATTTTTGACAATGGGCTATCAAGTTACCATGTGAGTTTAGCTTCCCATTATGAACTGGGTATTATCTGACTCAGAAAGCCATAAAGTAAGACATGCACAGCAACAGTCCATTATTAGATGTAATTGGCATGAATATTTCTGTCCAATTTTGTTAAGATATTTATTAAGAACATATATATCAAGTGATGTTTATGTTTTATTTCCTCTGTTTATCATGTAATGTAATGCTATGATAAGAATAGTGGTTATCAAATTGTGAGACAGTAAAAGACTAAGCATTCCTAAAAGGACATTGCCACCTATTCTAAAATATATAATGCATTGTGGCTGTATGTAGGATAGTTATGTTAGGCAGAATTACGACCTAGTTTATGTTTTCATTTAGAAATTAAGCATAACATAATGAGATGTGGATTTATGACTAATCTTGGGCTGTCAATTTGACTACATCTGTAATAAATGAAAACCCAAACATCTGGGCATGCCAGAGAGATATTTTCTTGGTTGAATTATCTGTTAGCTTTTCAACTAGAGATAGCGCCTCATGTGCTAGCCTCTCACCCATGCTAGAATTTTGAGTGGTTTGATTTTGTGCAAGATACCATGGCATGGCAATATATTGCCAAGCCAACATTTGTCTAATTGGACTTAAGGCCCACTTAGTAGGAGAGAATTCATGGCTAGTACTGTAAATGTAGCGAACTTTCTGTGGCTGGTGAGGTCATGGAATTTAGAGAAGAACTTATTATTCCCACATTCTTAAACCAGTATAATTCCTAACTGCATTTTAATACGATGTTATACCCACAGATAAGTATGGTTCTTACTCCTCATCAAAGAAGTTTCTTTTTGCAAAAAGTGCTAACCATCACAGAAAGCCAAAACTGGTTAAAATACAGAGAACCATGGAGTAACCAGGCTCAGCTGATATATCTGCAACACAACTCCTCCACCTGAGTCTCAGAGAACATTGAGAAGAAGGGGAGTGCTTCATTATTGTAGTCAAAAGACAGTATTTTGGAAAAAAAAATCCCATTTCTTTTTAAAAATTATTCATCACAAATAGATATATTTGGGGAGTTTATTTCTCTGGAGACTATGCTAGAGGAATGCCTGGTATTTTCAAGAGAGTTATGCTTCCTTCAGTTTGAAGGCAAAGGTATTATAATTTCTGCTTTCTTTCCTGGCATAAGGCTCGTAGAGTCAAAGCATCATTATCTTAGACTATAAGGCAGAGATCTCGGCCTTGTCACTAAATTTCCTAAGAATAAGTTTCTCTATTCTCTTCTGGATAGTTTAAGACCACACTTGGGAAAAAGATTCATTTATTTGTAGCAAGTATGAGAAACATATTGCAAAAGCAAACCCTTACAGAAATGTAATCAACAGGGAAATGAAGTGTGAGCCTGTATTGTAGATAGACACTTATGTGAGTTGGAAGGCCTATAGTACATTTCAAAAAAGTTCGTTTCTGTTTACCTACTAATGGAGTTTAGAGATGAAAATGGTAAAATAAGAATCTATTATTGGAGATTGTTACATGGTAGAGGTTTTGTTGCTCATTATATAGCTCTTTCCTCTGAACTAAAATGGTCTCTCCAGGAAGAACGGGAAATCATCAGTAGATTTAGGAATGTCAGAAAGCTATAAACCTTACAAGGCTGCTCACAAAGTTTGTATAAACAGTGAACAATTACTGGGGGAGAAGAGTCTTTTCCTGGAAGTTGCCTGCATGTTGATCAGGGACCTCTAATGATGTATGTTTAGTGACTTGTATCCCATGTTTGAGCAGGGGTTTGGTGGTGCAGATGCCTTTGAATCAATCATTCCCTTATATATAAGTATTCCCCATGCTTAGTACAGACATTGACATAATGTGCAACACTTGGATGGAATAATTTCTTTGGTCTCTCATTAGTTCTTTATCAAGGTTGAACAGATGTTGGTTTACACCTCTCCATGATAAGTTATACAGCACAACTTGTGTTCAATCGTGAGCCAGCATAGCCAAAGTTGGCTCATGTAGTGGATTGTAAGACATGTAATTGAAGACTGAATTGTTTGAGGGGAAATGACCTTTTGGGAAATTCTAACTTTACTTATTGTGATATATGATGCTGTGACTCCTTGCTGTAATGCCAATCGCGTGCCCTGTGCTCTAAGTGCTAAGAAGTGCAACCAAAGCTGAACCACTGAGACTGGAACATTGTTGGATATAAATCTAGGGTGGTTGTCTTTGTCTGTATGGAAATGTAGTTAATTCAACAGGGAACCAAAGAGTGGGCCTGTATTGCAGACACTTAGTAGGTGGTAATTTTTTTTTTAAATGCCATTTTTGTTTACCTACCAGTGGATGAAACAGACAAGGGCTCCATGTTGGCCTTTATCTGAGCCAAGCAGTGTGGCTCTGCTCAACAGAGCCCAATGAGGTTAGTGCTCTATTCAGCAGCCCCATGGAAGTGCTTCAGGACAAGGAAGTGGAGAATGACTATCAGTTGCCTAGAACTAAATAAGGTAATGTTTTTAACCCACACTGTTATACCCAGAATTGTTCTTTTGATGAAACAATTCACATAATTGATGGGATCATTTCATGCTGTATTAGACTTTGCTCACATCTTACTTAGTTTTAGTTGTTGAATAGCAGACCCATTGGCATTTGGTGGGGGTGCAGGGATGAACAGGGATGTGCCTTCAGAGATCATACCTACCCTTCGTAGGAAAGTTTTGTATAATGCTAACCCTGAGTATCTTACAAATTTGCAGAAACATCTGAAATAACAGTAAAAATAGTAGTTAAAGGGGTTGAATAAAGCACTCTACTTGGATGGAAAAGGTACTGCCAAGGACCACAAGATTGAACAAACATCCTAGTGTCAGAGGTGGGCACCTACCCATTCGTTGTTGGTTATGGAGGCTTCTAAACATCCACCATCAACAAAGATTGACGTTATTTGCATGCCAGAACACATATTTTGATTACATGATTTGAAAAATTCAAGCCAGGACTAAGCTGGAATCTCCTTCCCTGCTAGCTGGTTTTTGTAGTCCCAGAAGATGCTATGCATAGGCTACTGTGTAAGAACCATCACCAACAGCCATTGTCAGTTATAAACTCTGCATGCTATACTACTAACATGCCAGGCAAGATGTGCCCAATGGTGCAGTAGTGACATGACTGTTGCAGATGCCACCAGCTACTTTATGATAGGATACAGACCTACTTCATAAAAGGGAACTCGTTTCTAGTACTGTAAGTCAGGACAAAATTCCATGCCTTGGGATCATATAGGCCCCAGTGGAAAAGAAAGTGCTATTTTAGTAAACAAGTGTGCTGTCAAATTGTATCTAAATACTAATGTAATTCCCATAAATTGCTTCTGTTGTCAGTTTTGGTCTTGGAAGGAAAATTTTTTTTCTGCAGTGGGCAATGATTCATACTAGGTAAAGCTGTTGAGACCTGATTGTTGCTGTGGCTCAATGCTCAGCCATGAATGGAAGAAAATAGTCAGGCATCTGTAGTACCCCATTCAAGGCTCATGGACCCATTATAGAAGGAAGGTACACAGAATGTACAGAGCCAGAGGAAGACGTCTTGTGGCCTATTTCCTCCAAATTGAAATATTCCCTCCAGGAAAGGGAAGTGAGCTTCATAAGATTTACTAGGTTCAGAGAATTACCACACTTGCAAGGTCTCTCTCCAAGTTTATAGAAACAGTGAACAATTGCTGAGAGAGAAGAGATTCCTCCACAGAGATACCTGCAAGTTGGGTGGGAGCTAAAGAGGAAACTTTCATGAATTTATTTCCACCTATGCTGGAATGGGATTTTTTGAGGATTCAGTTGCACATTCTCTTACCAGCAATCCATTTTCTGTGCACCTCAAAGGAACCCTTCTAACCCACTAGGTCACTAACGTAGAATTTGATAGGATCATTTCTTTTGTTTGTTAGTGGTGCCTTACAGGAATGAACAGAATCTAATTCATCTCTTCGTTATACAATCTTCTCCTTTTGGATAAGTTGACCTAAATGGTACAGAAACAAATGAAAGGTTTAAAAGTATGATATTGATCAAACTGTATCATGTATCAAAGAAAATAATCTAATATAACTCAGACAACAAAATTGTTTGTTTTTAATGTATACGAAATAAACAATCATTTAGTAAACTCTTTGAGAGTCTTTGGTAGAGATGTTATGATAGTTAAACTTTAAAACTATCACACACACCTAGCTCACATCCCACTGACATAACATCTTTGGAGAACAAAGTGCATTTATCTCATATATAGTGAGGGGGAGAGATGGGGTCATAGGGGCAATGCTACAAAAAAGCCAAGTCCAAGTTGACTGTGGTGAGGAAATTATTATAAAACAACTTTTGTTTTTTTCTAGTGCTAATTTAAAGCTCAATTATATCAGTGATTATCTTGCTGTGAAGAACAGTAAGAAACAACCATGGCAACTCTTGTAAAAGAAACCCTGTAACTGAGGCTTGCTTACAGTTCAGAGGTTTAGTCTATCATCATCATGGTGGGAAGCATGGTGGCATACAGGCAGACACGGTGCTTTGGTAAACTGGTAATTTGACATCTGGATCCACAGGCAGCAGGAAGAGAGAGTGAGCCACTGGACTTGGCTTGAACTTCAGAAACCTTAAAGCCCACCCCCAGTGACAAACTTTCTCTGACAAGGCCACACCTACTCCAACAATGCCACACCTCCTAATAGTGCCATTCCCTATGGGGTTGCTTTCAGTCAAATAACCAAAGTGATTGCCTTGAAAAATTAAAAAAACAAAACAAAACAAACAACAAACAAACAAACAAACAAAAAACCACCAAATGTCTGCCATCAACCAGGTTGGTATATTGAGATTACGCCCACTGCAGATCATATCCATCGTCAGAAAGACTCTCCCATTTTGGAGATTGTCCTTCTTTGAGGCCAGGAATGGCTTTCAAATATGTTTTCCCATAGGTTTATGGTTATTTCAAAACCTTTAGTCATGATACAGAGCACTCAGGTCACCATTCCTTATTATATTTACCCAATTGAAAGTCTGAACATTTTTATTAGCTAGTCTTTTGAGTTTAAGTAAGATACCTCTTTTAGAATGAAGTAAACGTCAAGGCTTCATTCTTCGATGTGTTTATTATATGCTTATGGAGAGAAGAAAGGACGAAATGGAATAAGAACCCATCCCTATTTCTTTTTACACTGGTAGAGATAGGGCACCAGAGGGAGACAAACTTCTATTAGTCACAATCATTGGTATGATATAATATTAATGGTATGAAGATGGTTGGAAGAGATGTTGATTTCCAAGAACAGGATACACAACACAGAAAACTCTGAGAGGGAATGAACTGGTACTATTTTGAACATCAATTTAGCAGAAAGAAGATCTGCTTTTTGACAAATGTCTCAGAATAGTTTTATCTACTTTCTTTTGTGTGTGGCGGAAAAAAGTTTTACAAAAATCTGAGAAGCATTTTATATACATCTCTATTGCAAACTAATAAAGGACATAAACTTGCATTGGAAGGAGTACAGAGGAGTGTTGGAATGGAAGGGAGGGGAATATGATCAAGATACACTGTGTACATGTATAAAACTTTCAAAGTGTAACTAGAAAAGAAATATAATAAAATATTAAAAATAAACTCAAAATAAGGGAGAAAAACAAAGATTGCTAGTTCTTGGGAAAATCTACTGATTTCAGTACCAGTCTGGGGCATCTAAATTTATTTTTAATTTTTTTGTTGTTGTTATTTTGGTTTTTTGTTTGTTTGTTTTTTCGAGACAGGGTTTCTCTGTGTAGCCCTGGCTGTCCTGGAACTCACTCTGTAGACCAGGCTAGATTAATTTTTAATTATAAAATAAATTGCATAGCAAAATAAATAAATAAATGCCACATCTGTACAGGTGCCCATGGAGGTCAGAAGAGGGCAATGGATATCCTGGAGCTAGAGTGACAGGAGATTGTGACCTGTCCTACACAGGTACTAGGAAGTGGACCCAGGTCCTCTAGAAGAGCAACAAGGGTTCTCAACCACAGAGCCTTCTCTCCAGCTCTAATATGTCAGCATATTGAGAGGCATTAATTAGAGATGGAGATATCTGGGCTTATTCTTAACCTTTATTCTCTTAGCCTTGTACTTTCCTGGGGTCTCAGTTCCTACATCTGTAAAACAGGTAACAAGACCTGTGAAAACCAGCATGATTAGTAATAGCATTCTAAATACACATCCTTATACCAAGAGAAGGCTGTAGTTCTCATTTCTAATTAATACAACTGCTGTTTGCTGCAGAAGACCACTATAGCCCCGCCTTTGTTGGTTCATCACACAACACCTACACCTAAGGCTCAGTGAAAGTGGTGAAACGGGTAGGGGTATAGGAGCCTGAGGTCCAGGACCTTTGCTGCAAGGTAGTTATCTTCTACAGGAAAATAAATGAGGATACAAACTGGAGGGGTAAGGGGGGAGAGGGCATTGAAGGAGTTGAAAGGAGAGGTCAATAAGACAAAAATGTATTGCATGAAAATTTCAAAGACTTGATGAAGAGTAGGTTCTAACAACTCTCCAACAATATTATCTGAAAGTATTTCCAAGACAGAAGTATGGCACTTAAAATAACTTACCTGGTTTTATATAGCCCATTCAGTCAAGCCATCTGTTGTCAACTTGACTACATCTGGGTTTAGGCTGGGTACAGCTGTGCAGGATTTTTTTCTTAATTAAATAACTTGAAGTGGGAAGACCTACTACTACTCTGAATCTTTGAGGTAAGAAGACACATCTTTAATCTGAACCGTACCTTCTAAAGGACATAGAAAAAGGAAGCTTGCTTTCTTTGCCTGCTTGCCCTCGTCTCGCCAGATACAAGTCTATTATTGCCTTCACCAGCATTACAGCCTGCTCTTTCAGAGTTCTGGCATATACTGAAGACCAACTGAAAAATCTAGTCTTATAACAACTGCTAGATATTTTTACTTCCCGTTGGAGGATAGCCATTGGTGGACTAACTGGACCACAGTCTGTAAGCTATTGGAATAAGTATAAATATTGGTATAAATATTAGGTTCAAATCCATGTCCATCCTCCCCTTCCATTGAATAGATTTATCTAACTTGTTGATGCAGACTGACTGTATTTTTTTTCTAAAGTGTAAAGTGTTTGGAAGGCATACGAGATGTATCACAATTGATATTATTACTTTTATTAGTTCTTGACCATGCTATTTAAAAAATGTCTGTGCACAACCAAGGTAGAAGAAGAGAGATCTCTGATGGCAAAAAGATTGGGATTCCCAGCCCAGCTGAAATGAGGCCTAATTAACAGAACAGAAAGGATAATCAATTCCAGTTTGCCCTTCAATGTTGGCCTCTGCTTGGGATCTTCCTGCTTACCTGCCAAGTGTAACAGCAGGGAGGCCATTCTGAAGAGCATTTTATTTCATTCTATAGGCAAGTGCTTTGAGTTTCCCAGGTCTTGACTCCCTGCAGAGCTCTGCAAATGTCTCCTCTGAACTTTTCCCCTGCTTCATCTGCTATTTACCCTGGTAGCTGTACCTGGCAGGGGGTACCTTGTAGGGCCTCTTTAGGAAAGAGAGGTCTTTGGTAGGATTAATTACAGGCAGCGCTGTGGAAACTTTCAGAGGTTAAAGGTTCAAACAACATAGAAATATCCAATGAGCTCAGTTATTTGCTTACCTTCATGCTTATAAGTGAGCATGCTAATAAATGCCAGCTAACATGTCAGGGAAGGCAGTCATTGCATAACATTCTTACATTTCCAAATTCTTGATTGCACTGAATAAATAACAATGGGATTACTTTTGATTCTATATAACTAGCCATTTCTTTAGCTTTTTGTCCTCAATGCTGCATACAGATCATCAGCAAATAGATGCAAACTGACCTTCAGACCTCTCATTTGTTACAGAGTAAAGGAGACTTAAAATAAATATCAGTTCCAGAATTTGGACTCTGATCATTTTATTATTGAACAAAATAAATATCTTGAAGGCATATGGGTAGCCAGAACACCAACTACAAAGTTTTAGAAGATATTCAGCTCCATATACATAGTAGTAAATTTACAATTGTTACATTTTACTCCATCATTTATTAATAGTCAGAACATATTTATTTCAGAAGATGTAGTTCATTAACTAAAGTTATAAATCAAGTAAGCATCTGTCTTACTTTATAATTTTTAAAATTTTATTTAACATTATTATTGGTAACATCCTTCAGCTTTCCTCAGTAAGGTTAGCTTAGTATTTCACTATCATTTTGTCCTTTTATAGTTTTTAAATTTTTATTTATTTTATGTGTATGGGTGTTTTGCTGAAGTGAATGTTTATGCACCATGTATGTACTGCCCATGAAGGCCACAGAGCGTATCAGATCCCCTGGAGCTGGAGTTATAGATGGTTGTGAGCCACCATGTAGGTGCTGGGAACTGAACCTAGGTCCTCTGGAAGAGCAGCCAGCACTCTTAACCACTGAGCCATCTCTCTATCCTCTTGTTCCTCCTTTTAAAATGCACTTTGATAGAATCAAGTTTTCCATAAAATTTGCATTAAAAGGCTGATGAATCTTCAATGTGTTCTTTTTAAAAGATTTATTTATTTTTATTTTATGTATATTGGTGTTTTCCTGGCTTGTGTACCACATGTATATAGTACTCTCTGAGATCAGAAGATGGTGTTAGATTCCCTGGAGCTGGATTTACAGGACTTTGTGGTGATGAGAACTGGATCCAGGTCCTCTGTAAGAGTAGTAAGCACTCTTAGCCACTAAGCCATCTCTCTAGTCCTTTCAAGTCATTCTTAGTATTCTGGGTATTTGACAAATCCAAAGCAACACATATTAAAAAAACCCACAATGGTTAAGATTATGAAAACTTTGGAGGTGGCTAGGCTGTCTGCACCCCCAGCCCGCTTGAGAATGGCGCTGGGGTCCCGGGGCACGGGTCTTCGGGGCAAGGTCTAGCCTCAGAGACCCCGGTGACATCACAGCATTGTCCAGTGCTGAGAGCTCCCCGCCGCTTCCTGCTCTGGCTCTACTGGTAGGCTTCTTGGTGAGTGCCTGCTCCAGGGCTGGGGAAAAGCACAGGGTCTCTGCCGATGTGGGGTCCTGGAAGGGCTGCACTTATCTCAAGTTTCCGGGCATTTACACAGTTGAATGATCAATGAGAGAAGACTTTGTGGCAAGTATCTATCTGATTGGCACTGAATCTGACAAACAGGAATTGTTCCCTGTCCAGATGAAGACCTGTTTGGTGTCAGCATGGAGGTCCCATTGCTGAATCTTCATGTCAGATCCCTTGGAGTAAGTCCCGTAGTTGCTGGAATAGTAGGCTCCTCGGCATTTTACAACTCTTTTCCAGCACCTTTGTGGGCTTCTGGAGTGTTGTGGTTGGAAGACCGTCCTCCTTGCTGGTGTGCATTCTGCTTAGTGGGCTATCTCCTCCTCAGAATGTCCACTAATATGTTCCTGTTGACGCTGGCTAAAGTCCCCATAGGTGTTTTTAAACACACCCTCTCCATCTCCAGAGCACTGCTTTCTGACCTGGTCACAGAGAAGGAGCGGCCACTTGTGTAGGGACAGTTCAACACAGTCTCGGGCATAGGCTTCATCTTGGGCCCCGTGGTTGGTGGGTATACGACTAAACTGAATGGTAGATTCTATGTGACGGCCTTCATTTCCTGCTCTGTCTTCCTCCTCAGTGCTGGTCTAGTCTGACTGTTACCTTGGAGAGAAACAAGCTTCAACATCCCAGACAACGGATGGAGCTTGGATCAGAAGCACACTACAGTACCCATAAAGTCAGAAGGTACACTGCAGGGAGCAGCCACCATCCCTAAGTCTGGGAGGCATGAGAGGAAAGTGCAGCCACCCTGCGTTGAAGTCATGTTGGCCTTGAAGGACATGAAGAACCTGATCTTTTCTGCACTGTGGGACATATTCCTCCTAAGCTTGCTGATGGGGGTGGCTGTCATGCTGTACAATAGTAACTTTATCTTGGCCCTGGAAGAGCGTTTTGGGGTATGGCCTAAGACCACAGGGTGTCCTGGGCACCCTGGCTGGCTTGGCAGTGGGGCCCATTCTACGGCTGTACAAGCACAACTCACACATGGTCCTCCTGCACTCCAGCGGACACACCTGCCTGCTGCTGCTGGTCTCCTCCACGACAGGTTCCATGGCCATGGTGGTCTTCTCGACGCTTCTGTCCATCTCCACCACCATTGGGAGAACCCGCATCACGGACCTCCAGCTGAGTGTGGGCGGAGCCCAGACCAGCGGTACCAGCACAGATGTGGGCCAGTCTGTGACTGCAGTAGGCCGCAACCTTGTCCCCTTTCTCTCTGGAGTGGCCCAGGAGATCAGTCCCTGTGGCCCCCCAAGTCTGGGTGCTGCTTTAGCCCTGGTGGCTATTTTAGTCATGACTCTCAGACCTCCCTTCAGTGAGGATGGGAGTGTGAGACTCAAACGGGAGTAGAATTGGGACCACTTGGAGAAGCAGATTTAGAACCAGGCAACTCGGGGACAAAGTTGGGGCATTTCAGAGACAGTGGGTGGTCCAAGTGCAGTTATTCCCAGATGGCTGTGTCCGGTCCTCACCTGCACAGGTGTGCTAGCAGAGCCATCAGAAGTCAGCCCCAGATAGGAAAGTTTAGATTCAGCACAGCCCTGCCGGGGGCGACCATGTCAGAAGCTTACCTATGAGGCTTCTATTCTTACCTGGGCACAGTAAATTTAACATTTGCTTCTGGGGAAAGGCAGCATGCTAGAAGAGGTGGGAGAGCGACTTGGAATGTGGAGGGAAGCCTCAGTGTTAATCATGGACTGGTCACCTGTCTGGAATGCAGCTCCCCGTAATCCCAGAGGCCAAAAGCAGCTGCTCTGCCCAAAGCCCAGAGACTGACACAGCTGTTTTATTTAACCCAGCCTATTGCTTTCTCAGCTGGTAACATCAGATGCTGAGCCCTTACCCCCAGACATCTAGATACACAGGCCTCGATGAGGTCAGACCTGTGGCATTTTAAGCTCTAGTGGCCATTTCTCACAGAGGGAGGCAGAACACTGAGACATGATAGTTTTCATCAAAGTAAAAATTGGAGACTGCACTATTTTTAATAGTTAACTGTACATGCCCTCCTAAACCTACTGATTGCAACTGGGGTACACCACCTTTCCCACCTCTCAGGAGTCAGACGGCATCATGAACAAGCAACTTTCAGGGCTGCCTTCTCTCCTCTTTAGGAGTCAGTCACTTTGGACTTTGGACAGCACCCCCCCCCCCAGTCTCAATTTCTTGGATCACAGACCCCATATCCACATTTCACATAAGCTTCTTGATTATAATCCTTTGGTGTGTTATGCCTATTTTCAACCTAACATAATGTGTAATTGTGAGTGGTTCTTCAATGCACTAATTTTTCATAACATAAATCAGAAAAAAGGGTGTTTTCATAGTTTTAGACATTGTATGTAGGATAATCTCAAATATTTATGACTGTTGGAAGTATATTTTAGTTTGAATGCCATCCCCTTTCCCCTCAGGCTTTGAGAAAAACAATTCACTTTTAAGTTGTTTCCACTGTAAATTTTAACACAGGCGCTAAGTACTCTTAAGAAACCAAAGCATGGCACAGGTGGCCATGTCCTCACACAGCATCTGAATGACATGGAGATTGGGATCAGAGGGACAGTGATTGAACTGATGGTATGATGTAATGAAATAAGGTTTCAGAAGTGTTTCTACCAAGACTGTACTCTCAAAGACAGTGGACTTGTATTCAAAGGCGCATGGAAGCCATGTTTGTACTCTTAAAATATAGCACTTTATTTGTTAAGTGAAACAAACAAATTTAGTGAGACTTTAAAATTAGCAAGACACATGGAGATACTGAAAACCAAAATCAACCAGTATCTAGAGAAACACTTGTTACCCTGTATTTGTGACTTTGGGGATTTGTTAATGAGATGGTTGTTTTTCTGTTCTGTCTTCTTATTTGGTAAATGGTTGCTTACAAAAAAAAATTATGAAAAATTTGAAGCAGTGTTAGCATTAGGTGAATAGCCTTTGATAATTTGCCACTGAAACATGGATTGTTTATTGGTGACACAAAAATTACCCATCACGTACCATTTTTATATGACTAGTGAGTGGTTTTAATGTTTTGCTTTCCTAATTCCTTTACAATCTAAGAATGATCCTTTAGCTCTTGTATTTGCTTGTTTTTCTAATTGGTAGTTATGGGTAATCAACTTTTGAGGCTTGGTACCAAGATGTGTGATATTGGCTTCACATCTAGCACTAAGCAATCCACAGTCTCCTATTTTCTGCACACTGATCAGTTGAGAGTCTCCATGTTAACTCCCACTTACTTCAAGGAGAAGCTTCTCTGCTGAGGGTTGAGAGATGAACCGAGTTCAACTCGCATTGAACTGTGAGTATAGCAATCATTCATTAGAATTCAGGAATATCTATATATCTATATATATAATACTAGTAGGTTGTCACTTAGGGCCTGTCTAGCCTCAGGTTCTTGGCCTGTTAACAGGGCCAGGAATGGATTTCATCTCATGAAGCAAGTCTTAGATCTAAAAAAGTTCAGAAAGTGGTTTTTTACTTCCATGACATTTGTGCCACTCCTGTATCAGTGGGCATTTCTTGTCAGGCCAGGTTTTATTGTTGTTACTAGGTTTCAGAGCTGGGAGAGATTGATGATGGTTTTTCTGAGTAGCATATATAATACCACATTCTGGCACCATGAAAGCTAACCAGCAGAGACAAAGCCTCCAGGTGAGTAGCAGTTTCATCTTCCATGTCCTGTGACCTAAGTATTAGGCATTTTCAGCAAGAAGGACTCTATTATTACAGAAATTCTGTGTTAGTTGTTGCTCTATTCACAATAGCCAGGAAATGGAAACAGCCTAGATTTGCAGCAACTGAAGAATAGATAATGGAATTGCAATACATTTATACAATGAAATATTATTCAGCTCTTTAGAAAAATGAAACCATGAAACACGTAGGTAAATGGATGGAACGGGAAACAATCATTCAGAGGGAGATAACCCAGACCAAACCTAGACCCAGAGAGATAAACACTGCATATTTTTCTCATATGTAGATATTTATTCTTTTGATATATGTATTTCATTGCAAGATAAATTAGGTAACTGCTAAGGGACAATAGGCTAGAAGAAGATCTTTTAGGGGAGGGGGCATAGAATACAGTGATATAAAAGGGGAAAGGTAATAATAGAGCAGAAAGGATTTGATGGGATGGGTAATGGGAGGTCAGGATAGAGGAAGAAACATGGATGGGCAGGGATAACTAACACTATGGACCTATAAAAGCTTCCTAAAAACATATGCACCAGTAAAAAGAGTTTTACTAAAGTTATCCTATGATGAGGGCAGGGAAGATGGCAATACCCTGACTAGACACCCATGCTAACAAATAAAAACCCCAACACTAGGAATGAGTTAACTTCTTTTGAGTTCTTGGCTAAAGGAATCTCTAGACACACATACCTTCAAACATACACACAGTTGCTAATGCTATAGAACTTGACCACAAGACCAAGTATCACTTGTTAATGAGGCTATCTTTTCTCCAATGTATGTTTTCTCACTGTTCTGGATAGTTATTTGGCAAATTGACAAAAACTAGCATTTTCTGGAAAGAGGAATCTTAATTGTGAAAGTGCCTCTGTCAGATTGTGTGTAGGTGAATTTGTAGGGCATTTTCTTGATTAATGATTTATGTGAGCTCAGTCTATTGCTGCTGGTGCCATGCATGGACAGGACCTAGGTGCTATGAAAAAGCAGGCTGGGCAAACTATAAGGAGCAAGGCAGTTAAGCATGGCCTTCATGCTTTGTTCCTGACTCTATGGTCCTGCCTTGAGTGTCTTCCCTGATATCCCTTCATGATGAACCACAACTAATTACAAGCTGAAATAAACCCTTTCCTGTCTATATTTTTTGGTCAGCATGTCTTTTTTTTTAAGCAATGGAAACCTGACTAAGATGCATTTGGCAAAATTTAGGTAGTTTAAATCATGTAGTTTCATTTCTGAGTCCTGTATTCTATTCCATTGGTCCATATGTCTGTTTTGTGACTGTTAGGTCTCAGGCAGTCCAAATATCTTAGAAATAGGCTCAAATTGGACTCTAGGAATATTTCTGGTGGTTAGATAACAGCCAAGATTCCTCAGGAACTCGTGACACAGTTTCCCATCTTCCAAAAAAAAAAAAAAAAAAAAAAGAAAAGAAAAAGAAAGAAAGAAAAGAAGAAAAAAAGGAAAAAGAATCATTTTCCTTCCTTCTGGCAGAGGGAACATATAGCTAGCTACTTATGGTTGCATATTAAAGCCCATGCCAGTCTCTAGGCTCCCCAAGTCACAAATAACTTGATATACATTTCAGAGCCTCTACCCCAGCCCTTCTCACCTCCCCAGATACCTGTTTGTTCTCTTTATAGTGGTAAGGATTTTTCCCTTGCTCCTGCTGTTCTACTATCTCTTGCAAATAGCCCTGGCCATAGCCAGTATGCTTGCTGCTCTCTCTCTCTCTCTCTCTCTCTCTCTCTCTCTCTCTCTGTGTGTGTGTGTCTGTCTTTCTTATTCACATAAAACCCTTCCCCTTAATCATACCATGGAGTGATAATTTCAGCAGTTTGTTTACTTCACCCCCTCACATACAGTGATGTGATTAGCAAATGCTAGTTTTGTTGATATGGCTTCTCATTCACGATCAGGTATTGGCATACCTCCAGCATTACACTTTTTGCTAAGGATTGTCCTGGTTATTTAAAGTTATTTTTGTACTTCTATATTAATTTTAGGATTGTTTTTTCCTAATTGTGCAAGGAATGCCACTGGGATTTTGATGGGAATTGTTTTGAACTTGTACATTGCTTTTGGTAATATAGCCATTGTCTATAGAATATACAAATACATATATATCACTCGTATACAACCTGTATCTATTTTTTATACTCATTCAAGGAGAACAAGACAAGGAGTCGGTACTGATTAAACCCTATTGATTCTAATGTGTAAACGTCCCCCATTCAGTGAAGCTGTCTTTTGAAATCTGCTGCTGGATTTACTTTTCCTAGATCCTGTGAGGGTATTTACCTTCATCAAGGACTGTAACTTTCTTTTTCTGTTGTGCTTTTTTTTCCCCCTGTCAATGGACTTTTATAACGGGGTTGTAAAAACGTTCTCTTCAATTTTATGAGATAATATAAGAAAAATGCTTTTCACAATGTTTTCCCTCTATATTTATTTGTTTTATGAATATGAATGTTTTGCTTGCATGTATGTCTGTGGACCATGCTCTTGCCAGGTGCCTACAGATTCTGGAAGAGGATGTCCGATCCCCTAGAACTGGAGTTATGGACAGTTTTGAGCTGCTGTGTGGGTGCTAGGAGTTGAACTTGGATTTTATGCAAGAAAAACAAGTGATCTTAAGCACTGAGCCATTTCTCCAACTCCTTTTCTTTAATGTTTGAGAGAACTCAGCGCTGAGTCCGTCTTGTCCTGAGATTCAGAGTGATAGGAGACTCTGATTACAGATTCCATGCAGAAAGCACTTCACCTCCTGAGCCTTCTCCTTTAGCCCTGAATTTGTTAATCTTTTTGTATTGATGTGTAGTTTATGTTGGCATCAGGACCTCCAAACCGGTGACATCACACCTAGGCGACAGCGCGACCCGCCCACCTGTTGCCAAGGCAACAGCCCCGATATTTCCAGAATCCACTTGGCCCACCGCCCACCATTACCTGTGGCTACTGCACTCTCCATATATAAACGGAAGACCCTCTCATCTCGCTCTCTTCTTCTTCCTTTCCCCTTTCTCTTCTCTCACCACTACCTTGCCCCCCCTCTTCCAATAAACCCCCCAAGTGGAACTGTTTGCCCTGGTGTGGTTTCTGGAGCCATGTGACCATCCCCGCCGATCATAACTCCGCTCTTACCATATCACATCAGTTTATATTTTATTTATGTTTATTCAGATCAATAGTTATGAAACCAAATATTGTGTTTACAGGAATTGGAATGTAGTTCAGTGGCCAATCGGCATATAAGAGGTTTAATGCCTAGCAGTGCAAAAACATAAAAGTCAACTTACCTCAGAGATAAAGAATAGAAATAATGTTTGCGATGGCTATTCTTGGTTGTCAGCTTAACTACATCTGGCATGAACTACAATCCAGAAATGGAGGGCACACCTATGAGAGACTTTTTTTTGGCTTGCTTTGAAGCAGTTGAATCCAGTTCTACTTTCAACAGGTGAGGTCGGAAGACACACACCTTTGATATGCATTTTGAGGGGAAGACACAGGGCTTTAATCTGGGCCATACCTTTTGCTGGAAGTCCATATAAGGGCATAGAAGAAGGAAGCCTTTGAACTTTACCTGTTTGTTCTCGCCTTGCTAGCATATCCATTCCTTCACTGGCATTGGAGCCTAGTTCTTCAGGGTTTTTGCATATACTGAAGACCAGCTGAGATATTCATTCAGCCTTGTGAGCTGAGCAAACTACTAGATTCCTGGACTTTCCATTCATAGCCAGCCATTGTTGGATTAACTGGACTGCAGCCTGTAAGTCATTCCAATGAGTCATGTGTGTGTGTGTGTGTGTGTGTGTGTGTGTGTGTGTGTGTACAGACAAAGAGAGAAATCAGTCACATGACGCAGCAGAGCAATTAGTATCTTCTCATTCTTAGGTGTGGTTTGAAGATGGAATCATCAAACTCCTCTTTTCATCAATATTAAGGGACAAAATGGAAAAAGAAAAGGTTTGTGGATGTGGACTGTCACTTAAATGGAGAATACCTAAAGTACACAAGTTGTCAGGAACCAACTTGTGGCTAACCCTGCATGCTAATGATTTATACCATTTTTTAGGAAACTGAAAACTTCTTACTATTTCACATAATTGTAATGGCAAGCACGGAGTTTGAAATAAATCAACTCTTGGTTATCTTTTTGCATCAAAGTCATACACTGGGAGCAAAAGTCCAATAAAGAAAGAAAAGAAGCTTCCTGCTTTACCACACAAAGAAACTGCAGAGAGATGACTTGTATAATTACAGCAGGAAAGCATGGAAGCATAGACTCAGAAATGCAGTGTGCCATTCAATGGGATCTTATGTATGAGAACCATGACTGCCTTTTTAAAAACGGTGTATTAAGAACAGTGCTTGACATTTGATTTATGGTATGCCTTTATTTATCATATAAAATATAACAAATAAATGTAAAAATTAAAATCGATATCAAAGTCCTCAAGATGTGATCTATGCTCTTAAACCACTATACTATCTGAATTGATTTCTTATAGAGATAATAAAATGGCCCACTAAAATGTGTTTGGATAACTATTAGTTTACAAGTCATGTTAATATTCTTTATCACTTATTAAACTTGGTGGTATCTCTGATATGCTGCAGAATTAACTTTGGCAGAATTAATTAGGACTAAAGGATCATATGGAACAATTAATGAATAATAAACTGGATATCCTCTAGAAGATAAATAATCATTTATGTCCCTGAAAATATGTAGCTGTCCAAATACTGGGAAAATCAAACCCTGTTCCAATGAATTTCCTTGCCTCTTTCCCCACTTGCTACTGTATGTAGGAAGTACTGTTTTTCCTTAAGGAGCGAAGCCAGACTTGCTAATTACAGAGGACAGATAGCATGGTGAACTGATGTACTCAAAATTCTAACCCCCTACTGCTAAATGCCAACAGTTTCAAGGAGCCATTATACCCATTCCTAATGTCAGAGTTCCATTGTCATTTGGAAACTAACAATGTATTGATGGTTTACTATGCTGGGCTTCTGAAAGAATATCGCATTTTTCTTTATCCCACCTTTTCCTCAGTTCAATGACTGTAGTTGAAAACCCAGGCCCTAAGTAGATAGGGCTATAAAAAGGTGATAGCATACCCAGGACCTTGTCATCCAGAGGGAAAAGACAGCCTGATTATTGTCACATTGCATGCATCACACATTAACCAGACCCCTTTTCTAGAGAAGTGACCCCTGTCACATAGGCTGAATCATATAGACTAAGTCCTTTGCCTTGGTCACGTAGCATTGGTCACATGTTAAGTAAGCCTGCTTCTTCACAACGCATGGCCTTTACTCAGAAACCTTTACAAACGAACACCTTGCTTTGTCTGGTTACTTGGTATGCTTACCATGCTGCTTGTGACCCTGTTGATAAACTGGGTTTCTGAAGGGTGATTTGAATCTGTGCCTTTCTCTCGTGAGCCCATCCATTCTCCCCTAACAACTCGGCTTGGCATGCTGCAAATCTTGTCCCCTCAGAGTTGACACCCTATATATAGATTCATCCATTTCATAGATATTTATTACAGACTTCGAAAACATACTAGACATTATTCTCGATGCGAGGAGTATAATGTGAAAATGTTTCTTGAGAGGGTATTAAAGCAGGAGAGCTTAATTTTTAAATATATGGTCACATGTAAATAAAAAATATGAGATTGGAATAGACATGAAGGATATAAAACAGGAAAATATGCTGGGCCTGCTTTGGTACAGTGGCAGAGTGCTTTAAAGACCCTTTTTCTGCAGTGGTTTCATTGGAGCTCAGAAGAGATAGAAGACCCAGGATGAATGTCCTTTTTTTTTGATACTTTATTTACATTTCAAATGTTTCCTTCTTTCCAGGTCTCCCCTTTGGAACCCCACTATCACCTACCCCCTCCCCTGCCTCAATGAGGGTATTTCCCCCCCCCCCCCCAATCACTCTCTTCATCCCTCCCTGGCATTCTCCTATACTGGGGCATCTAACACCCTCAGGCCCAAAGGCCTCTCCTCCCCCTGATGTCTAACAAGACCCTCTTCTGCCACATATGAGGCCAGCACCACGGGTCCCTCCATGTGTATTCTTTGGTTGGTGATCCAGTCTCCAGGATCATCAGGAGGTCAGGCCAGTTGACACTGTTGCTCCCTCCATGGGGCTGCAAACTCCCTCAGCTCCTTCAGTCCCTTCTCCAACTCCTCCATCAGGGACCTCACACTCAGCCCTATGGCTGCTGTGATGTGACTCTTGGGTATTTCGAACTTTTGGGCTAATAACCACTTATCAGTAAGTACATACCATGTTCATTCTTTTGTGACTGAGTTACCTCGCTCAGGATAATATTTTCAAGTTCCATTCATTTGCCTGCGAATTTCATGAAGTCATTGTTTTTAATAGCTGAGTACTATTCCATTGTGTAAATGTACAACATTTTTTGTATCCATTCCTCTGTTGAGGGACATCTGGGTTGTTTCCAGCTTCTGGCTATTATAAATATGGCTGCTATGAACATAGTGGAACATGTGTGCTTATTACATGTTGGAGCATCTTCTGGGTATATGCCGAGGAGTGGTATAGTAGGGTCCTCAGGTAGTATTATGTCCAATTTTCTAAGGGTCTGTCAAACTGATTTCCAGAGTGGTTGTACCAGCTTGCAATCCCAACAGCAATGGAGGAATGTTCCTCTTTCTCCACATCCTCGACAACATCTGCTGTCACCTGACTTTTTGATCTTAGTCATTCTGACTGGTGTGAGGTGGAATGTCAGGGTTGTTTTGATTTGCATTTCCCTGATGATTAAGGATGTTGAACATTTCTTTAGATGCTTCTTGGCCCTTCGAGTTTCCTCAGTTGAGAATTCTCTGTTTAGCTCTGTTCCTCATTTTTAGTAGCGTTATTTGGATCTCTGGAGTCTAGCTTCTTGAGTTCTTTGTATACATTGGATATTAGCCCTCTATCAGATGTAGGATTGGTAAAGATCTTTTCCCAATCTGTTGGTTGCTGTTCTGTCCTATTGACAGTGTCCTTTGCCTTACAAAAGCTTTGCAATTTTATGAGGTCCCATTTGTCAATTCTTGATCTTAGAGCATAAGCCATTGGTGTTCTGTTCAGGAACTTTTCCCCTGTGCCCATGTGTTCGAGACTTTCCCCCAGTTTCTCTTCTATTAGATTCAGTGTATCTGGTTTTATGTGGAGGTCCTTGATCCACTTGGATTTGAGCTTTGTTCAGGAAGATAGGAATGGATCAATTTACAATCTTCTACATGTAGACTGCCTGTTGAATCAGCACCATTTGTTGAAGATGCTGTCTTTTTTTCCACTGGATGGTATTAGCTCCTTTGTCAAAGATCAAGTGACCGTAGGTGTGTGGTTTATTTCTGGGTCTTCAATTCTATTCTATTGATCTACCTGCCTGTCACTGTACCAATACCATGCAGTTTTTATCACTACTGTAGTACAGCTTGAGGTCAGGGAGGCTGATTCCCCCAGAAGTTCTTTTATTGTTGAGAATAGTTTTTGCTATCCTGGTTTTTTGTTATTCCATATGAATTTGAGAATTGCTCTTTCTAAGTCTATGAAGAATTCATTTGGGATTTTGATGGGGATTGCATTGAATCTGTAGATTGCTTTCGGCAGGATGGCCATTTTTACTATATTAATCCTGTCAATCCATGAGCATGGGAAATCTTTCCATCTTCTGAGGTCTTCGATTTCTTTCTTCAGAGACTTGAAGTTCTTGTCATATAGATCTTTCACTTGTTTGGTTAAAGTCACACCAAGATACTTTATATTGTTTGTGACAATTGTGAAAGGTGTCATTTCCCTAATTTCTTTCTCAGCCTGATTATCCTTCGAGTATAGGAAGGCTACTGATTTGCTTGAGTTAATTTTGTATCCGGCCACTTTGCTGAAGGTGTTTATTAGCTTTAGCAGATCTCTGGTGGAGTTCTTTGTGTCACTTACGTATTCCATCATATCATCTGCAAATAGTGATATTTTGATTTCTTCCTTTCTAATTTGTATCCCTTTGACCTCCTTTTGTTGTCTAATTGCTCTAGCTAGAACTTCAAGTACTATATTAAATAGATAGGGAGAGAGTAGGCAGCCTTGTCTAGTCCCTGATTTTAGTGGGATTACTTCAAGTTTCTCTCCATTTAGTTTGATGCTGACTACTGGTTTGCTGTGTATTGATTTTACTATGTTTAGGTATGGGCCTCAGATTCCTGATCTTTCCAAGACTTTTATCATGTAGGGATGTTGAATTTTGTTAAATGCTTTTTTAGCATCTAATGAAATGACCATGTGGGGTTTTTTTTTGTTGTTGTTGGTTTTACTTTTGAGTTTGTGTATGTAGTGGATTACATTGATGGATTTCCGGTTATTGAATCATCCCTGCATCCCTGGAATGAAGTCTACTTGATTGTGGTGAATGATCGTTTTGATGTGTTCTTGGATTTAGTTCGTGAGAATTTTATTGAGGACTTTTGCACTGATATTCATAAGAGAAATTGGTCTGAAGTTTTCTTTCTTTGTTTGGTCTTTGTGAGATTTTGGTATCAGTGTAACTGTGGCCTCATAGAATGAATTGGGTAGTGTTCCTTCTGTTTTTATTTTGTGGAATAGCTTGAAGAGTATTGGTATTAGGTCTTCTTTGAAGGTCTGATAGAATTCTGCACTGAACCCATCTGGTCCTGGGCTTTTTTTGGTTGGGAGACTTTTAATGACTGCTTCTATTTCTTTAGGGGTTTTGGGACTGTTTAGATGGTTTATCTGATCCTGATTTAACTTTGGTATTTGGTATCTGTCTAGAAACTTGTCCATTTCCTCCAGATTTTCCAATTTTGTTGAGTATAGGCTTTTGTGGTAGGATCTGATGATTTTTTGAATTTCCCAAGATTCTGTTGTTATATTTCCGTTTTCATTTCTGATTTTGTTAATTTGGATACTGTCTCTGTGCCCTCTGGTTAGTCTGGCTAAGGGTTTATCTATCTTGTTGATTTTCTCAAAGAACCAGCTCCTGGTTTTGTTGATTCTTTGTATAGTTCTTTTTGTTTCTACTTGGTTGATTTCAGCCCTGAGTTTGATTATTTCATGCCTTCTACTCCTCTTGGGTGTATTAGCTTCTTTTTGTTCTAGAGCTTTCAGGTGTACTGTTAAGCTGCTAGTGTATGCTTTCTCCAGTTTCTTTTTGGAGGCATTCAGAGCTATGAGTTTTCCTCTTAACACTGCTTTCATTGTGTCCCATAAGTTTGGGTATGTTGTACTTTCATTTTCATTAAATTCTAGGAAGTCTTTAATTTCTTTCTCGATTTCATCCTTGACCAAGTTTCACTGAGTAGGGCGTTGTTCAGCTTCTATGTGTATGTGGGCTTTCTGTTGTTGTTGTTGTCATTGAAGACCAGCCTTAATCTGTAGTGATCTGATAGGAGGCTTGGGATCATTTCAATCTTCTTATATCTGTTGAGGTTTGTTTTGTGACCAATTACATGGTCAATTTTTGAGAAGTACCATGAGGTGCTGAGAAGAAGGTATATTCTTTTGATTTAGGATGGAATGTTCTATAGATATCTGTTAAATCCATTTGGGCCATAACATCTGTTAGTTTCACCATGTCTCTGTTTAGTTTGTTTTTCCAAGATCTGTCCATTGATGAGAGTGGGGTGTTGAAATCTCCCACTATTATTGTGTGAGGTGCAATGTGTGCTTTGAGATTTAGTAAAGTTTCCTTTATGAATGTGGGTGCCCTTGCATTTGGAGCATAGATGTTCAGAATTGAGAGTTCTTCTTGGTAGATTTTTCCTTTGATGAGTATGAGGTGTCCTTCCTTATTTTTTTGATGACTTTTGATTGAAAGTCGATTTTATCCACTATTAGAATGGCTACTCCAGCCTGTTTCTTGGGACCATTTGCCTGGAAAATTGTTTTCTAGCCCTTTACTATGAGGGAATGTTTGTCTTTAACTCTGAGGTGTGCTTCCCTTATGCAGCAAAATGCTGGGTCTTGTTTATGCATCCAGTCTGTTAGTCTGTCTTTTTATTGGGGAATTGAGTCCATTGATGTTAAGAGATAGTAAGGAATAGAGATTGTTGCTTCCTGTTATTTCCTATGTTATTTTTATTTTTGTGTGGCTATCTTCTTTGGGGTTTTTTGAAAAAAGATTACTTACTTGCTTTTTCTAAGGTGTAGTTTCGCTCCTTGTGTTGGCGTTTTCCATCTATTATCCTTTGTAGGTCTGGACTTGTAGAAAGTTATTGTGTAAATTTGGTTTTGTCATAGAATATCTTGGTTTCACTATCTATGGTAGTTGAGAGTTTTGCTGTTTATAGCAGCCTGGGCTGACAGTTGTGTTCTGTTAGGGTCTATATGAGATCTGTCCAGGATCTTGTAGCTTTCATAGTTTCTGGTGAGAAGTCTGGTGTAATTCTGATAGGTCTGCCTTTATATGTTACTTGCCCTTTTTCCCTTACTGCTTTTAATATTCTTTCCTTGTTTTGTGCATTTGGTGTTTTGACTATTATATGATGGGAAGAATTTCTTTTCTGGTCCAATCTATTTGGAGTTCTCTAGGCATCATGAATATTTATGTTCATCTCTTTCTTTAGGTTAGGGAAGTTTCCTTCTATAATTTTGTTGAAGATATTTACTGGTCCTTTAAGTTGGGAATCTTCACTTTCTTCTATACCTATTATTCTCAGATTCTGTCTTCTCATTGTATCATGGATATCCTGGATGTTTTGGGTAAGGAGCTTTTTGCATTTTGCATTTTCTTTGTTGTGTCAATGTTTTCTATGGTATCTTCTGCACCTGAGATTCTCTCTTCTATCTCTTGTATTCTATTGGTGAGCTTGAATCTATTGTTTCGATTTCCATTTTTAGATCCTGGATTTTTTTTTCATTTCCTTTGCCTGTTTGATTGTGTTTTCCTGTAATTCTTTAAGGGATTTTTGTGTTTCCTGTTTAAGGGCTTTTATCTGTTTACCTGTGTTCTCTTGTATTTCTTTAAGGGAGCTATATATTTCCTTCTAAAAGTCTATCATCCTTTTGAGATGTGATTTTAAGTCTGAGTCTTCCTTTTCTGGTGTGTTGGGTTATCCAGGGCTCTCTGTGGTGGGAGAACTGGGTTCTGATGATGCCACATTGCCTTGGTTTCTGTTCCTTATGTTCTTGCCCTTGCCTTTCGCCATCTGGTTATCTCTGGTGTTAGCTGGTCTTGCTCTCTCTGACTGTGGCTTGTCCCTCCTGCAAGCCTTTTCATCAGTAGTCCTTGGAGACCAGCTCTCTTTGAGAGAAATTTGGGTTTGGAGAACTGTGGTACAGGGTCAGCTCTGGGGTACAGACAGAAACCAGAAGGATCCTGTCCCCAGCTATTCCTTGGTTCCTGTGTCCTGATGGCTCTGCAATGGTCCCTCTTGGTTCAGGAATTTGAACAGAAGTGGTGATCTTGCCTGTGCTTGAAGGTGTGTCAGCACTCCTGGGAGACCATCTCTCTCCTGGCAGTATTTGAGCATGGAGCCCTGTGTCACCGGATCAGCTCCCAGGCCACAGAAGGAAACTGAAAGACCACTCCTCTGTCCCTGTGTCTTGAGGGTTCTGGGCAGGTCCTGCTGAGCAGAGGTGCTGGCCTTATTCCAGCTCATAGGCTTGTCCACACTCCTGGGAGTCTAGCTTTTTCCCTGTGCTATTTGGGTATGTAGCAGTGTGGCACAGGCCACAGGTGTAAACTGGAAGTTTCCTGTCCCTGGGTGCTCCTCAGTCCCTGGGTCCTGATGGTTCTGGACGGGTCCGGCTGAGCAGTGGTGCTCCTCTTACTTCCAATCACCAGCTTGTCCACACTCCTGAGAGGCTAGCTTCCTCCTGGTGCTATATGGCTATGGAGCCCTGTTGCACAGGCTGAGATCCATAGCCACAGATGGAAATGGGAAGGCTCCTGTCTGGATGTCTTTAAGAGATCCTTCCTGTGACTAAATACGTGGTTCAATTTGCTAAGAGTGGATCCTGCTATGCTTAATCTGGCCAGGGTTGGCAAATACCCAGTGGGTCCCACATTCTCAGAGGAGAAGGGGAGGGGGAGGGACTCAGTGAACGAGGGACGAGGAGGTGGAGCAGTGTTTGGGTTGGAAACAAATTAATTAATTAATTAGAAAAAAGAGTGCATCCTGATCTTCTAAAAGGTTTGAGTTTGGTGCCTAGCACCCACATCAGGCAGCTCACCTCAGCTCACCAAAGATAGTGGGTGATCACAGAGGCAAGGAAATGGTATTGGGTCCCCTGGAGCTAGAGGTATGCCCTCTCCTGGCCTCAGTGAGCACCCGCAGACAAATATCATATGCATACATGGATACACACACATACATAAACACACACACATAAAAAAGATCCTATCTAAATAAAATATGTAATTCTATGCTCAGGTAAAATAGAATACCAGTTATTTATTGCTGTGCTTGCTTAGCAATATAGAAGTTAAATAGCTTAAAAGTACTGGGTTTGTATTTGAAATCAGAAAATATAAAATTCATGAATCTGAGAATGTACTAAAAACCATTGAATTGCAGATTGTAAATGGTATGCAAGGTATATGATTAGCACCTTATTAAAGCCATTTAAAAAGATGCTTTAGGGGGCCTTCGAGATGGCTCAGGAGTAAAAAGTGCTTAATGCTCTCCGATGATATGGACTTAGTTCCCATTATTCTGTGTGATAACTTCCAGGAGATCCAACTCCCTCATTGGCCTGGGGCACATATAGTCATGCCTATTCATAAAAAAATAAATGAATTTTTTCTATAAAAACAAGCTTTAAGGTGTTGGGGATTTAGCTCAGTGGTATAGCTCAAGGCCCTGGGATCGATCCTCAGCTGGGGTGGAGGGAGATGAAGCTCTAAGACAGGTTTTTAACTTGAGGTTCATGTAAACTCTATGTAGTCCATATTTTAGATGTTCATAGATGAAAAATAAATTACATTATATTTTCAGTAATAATGGAAGAATAATAAAAGAGATTTATTTTTTTCCCTTTCATGGTAAATGTCAGAAAGAAGGCATCATATAAGGAAAATGAGCCAGACTTAGAAAGACAAATACTGCATGTTTCCTCTCACATATGGAAAGCATATCAATTTGCCACTAATTGAAATCACAGAGTTTTCCATTTCACATTTCATCTACTAATGATATTTGAACTATAATTTATGCCTATCAGGACTTAAAAATCATGTTAATAAACTTGTATAGGTATTTTATTTAATGTACTGTTATAATATAAAAAAAGATATATTACAAATTTCTTTTTAAAGTTGACATGAGCTGGGCAGTGGTGGTGCATGCCTGTAATCCCAGCACTTGGGAGGCAGAGGCAGGTAGATTTCTGAGTTTGAGGCCAGCCTGGTCTACAAAGTGAGTTCCAGGACAGCCAGGGCTACACAGAGAAACTCTGTCTCGAAAAACCAAAAATAAATAAATAAATAAATAAATAAATAAAGTTGACATGAGTGTTTCAATATAATAGTTTATGGTATAGTCCTGTCTTTAAAAATTAATCTTTTAACTAGCAAACAACATATTAGGTTTGATTATGACATTTGTACATGCATATCATTATACTTCGCTCACATTTACTCCTTCTTGTCCCTTCTACACATCCTGCTGTTCCCCTCCTTCCCCTAAATATTCTTGTTTTTGCTTTTGTGTGTATATATGGTTATTTATTATATATAATATATCATATTGTATGGCAATATAAAAATAAATATATTGAAATATATTTCTCAATATTTATCTTTCTTCCCAATTTTTTGCTTGAGACAATACTCCCTTCTACTTTTATGTTACTTTTCTATTGTTGTTAAAGAGAAATCATGACCAAGGAAACTTATAAAATGGAGTATGTAATTGGGAAATTGCTTACAGTTTCAGAGGGTGAATCCATGACCATCATAGCAGGGAGCATGGCAGCAAGCAAGCAGACATAGCATTGGAGCAGTATCTGAGAATGTATAACTTCCTCACAAGCAAGAGGAGAGAAAGAGAGAGAGAGAGAGAGAGAGAGAGAGAGAGAGAGAGAGAGAGAGAGAGACTGGGTTTGCCATGGGCTTTTAAAACCTCAAAGCCTACCCACCCCCAGTGATACATCTCTAATGAGGCCACACCTCCTGATCCTTTCCAAACAGCTCCACCAATTGAGGACTAAGCATTCAAATACTGGAGGCGATACAAGCCATTCTTATTAAAACCATCACACACACACACACACACACACACGTAATCTATGTTCCATATGTGAGAAGAAACATGCAGTTATTTGTCTTTTTAAGTCTGGCTCATTTTTCTTACATGATAATCTTCAGTTCCATTCATTTTTCCTGTGGATGACATACTTTCATTCTTCTTTTAGGCTGAATAAAATTCTATTGTGCATATATATCACAATTTTACAGTTTATTCATTTATTGATAGGCAGATAGTTTTAGTCTATATCTTAGTTATTGAGAATAGTGCCATAATAAACATAGACACAGATCTATCTTTTGTATGGTAACTTATACTTTTGGGGGCATATGCCAAGGAATGGCATGGATGGATAATACTGTAGTCTATTTTTGTTAATTGATGATCCATCATAGATATCACTATATGGCTGCACCGCTGGTATGAGTATTGTATATGGCATGAGTATTCCTTTTCACAAATAACCTTAAACTTACTTCTTTTTTTTTCTTTTTAATTTATAATAGTCATTCTGACTGGGGTGAGATAGAATTTCAATGTAGTTTTTAATAAACAAAACATAATAACTTTTACTACAAATGACCCCAAATACTAGATGCATCTTTCAGTTATAATCGGTCTCTAACAATCAATTTTATATGTTCTATATAGTTACATTAAATGATGTCTTTATTTTAAACAATAATATAATTTCTATCATGTTTAATATGGTATTTAGAAGCAAAGATGTAGATGAAAAGAAAACTAAATGAGGCATGAAATGACTTGCAAGATGCAAAATGTAGTATCTGATGAGTATAAAAGCAGATTCCACAGATATGTTTTCATAATGTGAAAACATGCATTTTGAATACCTCAATTTTGGCAATGTATAACTTAATCTTATAATCATAAAGCAAAGAGCTTTAAACAGAATGGGATTTTATTTGCTAAGCTTAACAAGTTAAGCATTGAAAGAACGCTCTTATAGTGTTACTGAAAGACATTTTTATTGGTTTTTAAAAAGACAACTGTAAATGAGAATATTTTCTTGGGAAAATTAAGGTTTAGGACTCAATGGAGATGACATTAGCCGAAATACCCAACAGTGGGTAAATGGAACTGGAAGAGACCACCTTCAGTAGATAGACACTGCCCCCAGTTGAGGCAGGGGCCCACTCACCGATCTTCAGAATTTTTGACCCAGAATAGTTTCTATCTAAAGGAAATGCAGGGAGAAAAATGGAGCAGAGACTTAAAGTAAGGCTACTCAGTGACTGGACCAACTTGGGATCAATCCCATGCATGCACACCAAATCTTGATACTATTACCAAAGCCATATTGTTGAGACCATATTGTGCATGCAGACAGGAGCCTAGCATGGCTGTCCTCTGAGAGTCTCTACCAGCAACTGACTGAGACAAATGCAGATAGTTACTGACAACCACTGGACTGAGCCTGGGGAACCATATGGAAAAGTTAAAGGAAGGACTGAAGGAGCTGAAGGGGATTGAGACACCATAGGAAGAACAACAGTATCAACTAAGTCAGATCCCTCAGAGCTCCCAGAGATTAAGCCAAAAACCAAGAATCATACATAGGCTAATCCGTGGCCCTGGGCACATGTGTAGCAGAGGATTGCCTTGTCTGGTCTCAGTGAGAGACTATTCTCTTAATCCTGTGGAAACTTGATGCTCCAGGGAAGAGGGGTGTTAGTGGGGGTGAGGTGGGGATGAGGTGGGGGTGAGGTAGGGGTGAGTGAGCAGGTGGGTGAGCACCCTCTCAGAGTCAGGGAGATGGGTGATGGAGTGAAACACTCATGGAGGGGGAACCAGGAAGGGGCAACATTTGGAATGTAAATAAAATTAATAAAACTGGTTCTAAAAGAAATAAATATAATATCTATTACAATATACTCCTGTAGAGATCTCTAACATGGGTAATCCTAAAATTCAAACTTCTCATTTGAAAATTCTTAAAACGAGTATTGTTCCTTAAATTTTAAAGGCTTTTAACTGTATCCACATTTTTTTAGTTATTTCTAAACCATTCTCCCTCTTAGAAAGTTTCTATAAATGCATTTAGTTTGCTTATTGAAAATTAATGAACTATATCTAACTATATTTCCTAAGAAGAGAATATACAAAATAACTCATGCATGGTTATTTACAGTTTTCCTAAATAATATCATATTCAAAGATCTGACAAATTATTTCTAATAATCAGCACAATATGCTTTAATTAACAAAGAATATTTGACGCATAGAAATACTGGATGAGGATCCTGTGCTACAGTGCTCCATACCCAAATACTGCTGGGAGAGAGAAGGGCTCCCAGGAGTGCTGACAAGCCTGTGAGCACAGGTAAGACCACCACTTCTGCTCAAATTCCTGGCCCAAGAGGAACCAGCCCAGAGCCATCAGGACACAGGAACCAAGGAACAGCCGAGGACAGGATCCTTCTGGTTTCTCTCTGTACCCAGGAGCTGACCTTGTGCCACAGCTCTCCATACCCAAATTCCTCCTAGAGAGAACTGGCCTCCCAGGAGTACTGACACAGAAGCTTGAAGGAGAGACAAGCCACAGTCAGAGACAGCAAGACCAGCTAGCACTAAAGTTAAAAAGATGGCAAGAGGCAAGGGCAAGAACATAAGCAAAAGAAACTAAGGAAACTTGGCATTATCAGAATCCATTTCTCCCACCACAGCGAGCCCTGGATACCCCAACACACCAGAAAAGCAAGACTCTGATTTAAAATCACTTCTCATGATGATGATAGAGGACTTTAAGAAGGACATAAATAACTCCCTTAAAGAAGTACAGGAGAACACAGGTAAACAGCTAGAAGCCCTTAAACAGGAAACACAAAAATCCCTTAAAGAATTACAGGAAAACACAATCAACCAGGCTAAGGAAATGAACAGAACCATCCAGGATCTAAAAATGGAAATAGAAACAGTAAAGAAATCACAAAGTGAGACAATCCTGGAGATAGAAAACTTAGGAAAGAGATCAGGAGTCATAGATGCAAGCATCGCCAACAGAATACAAGAGATAGAAGAGAGAATCTCAGATGCAGAAAATACAATAGAAAACATTGACACAACAATCAAAGAAAATGCAAAATGTAAAAAGCTCCTAACACAAAACATCCAGGAAATCAAGGACACAATGAGAAGACCAAACCTAAGGATAATAGGTATAGGAGAGAGCAAAGATTCCCAACTTAAAGGGCCAGTAAATATCTTCAACAAAATTGTAGAAGAAACTACTAATCTAAAGAAAGAGATGTCCATGAACATACAAGAAACCTACAGAACTCCGTATAGACTGGACTAGGAAAGAAATTCCTCCTGTCACATAATAATAAAAACACCAAATGCACAAAACAAGGAAAGAATATTAAAAGCAGTAAGGGAAAAAGGTCAAGTAACAAAGGCAGATATATCAGAATTACACCAGACTTCTCTCTAGAGACTATGAATGCTAGAAGATCCTGGGCAGATGTCATATAGACCCTAAGAGAACACAACTGCCAGCCCAGGCTGCTATACCCAGCAAAACTCTCAGTTATCATAGATGGAGAAAACAAGACATTCCAAGAGAAAACCAAATTTATATCTTTCCACAAATCCAGCCCTACAAAGGATAATAGATGGAAAATACCAACACAAGGAAGGAAACTACACCCTAGAAAAAGCAAGAAAGTAATTTTTCAACAAACCCAAAAGAAGATATCCACACAAACATAATTCCACCTCTAACAACAAAAATAACAGGAAGTAACAATCACTTTTTCTTAATATCTATTAACATCAATGGACTCAATTCTCCAATAAAAAGACATAGACTAACAAACTGGATAGGTAAACAGGATCCAGCATTTTTTGCACACAGAAAATGCACCTCCATGACAAATACAGGCACTACTTCAGTGTAAAAGGTTGGAAAACAATTTTCCAAGCAAATGATCCTAAGAAACAATCTAGAGTAGTCATTCTAATATTGAATAAAATCAACTTTCAACTAAAAGTTATCAAAAAGGATAAGGAAGGACACTTCATACTCATCAAAGGAAAAATATACCAGGAAAAACTCTCAATTCTAAACATCTATGGTCCAAATGCAAGGGTACCCACATTAATAAAAGAAACTTTACTAAAGCTCAAAGCACACATTGCACATCACATAATAATAGTGGGAGTCGTCAACACACCACTCTCATCAATGGACAGATAATGGAAATACAAACTAAACAGAGACACATTGAAACTAACAAATAGATTTAACAGACATCTATAGAACGTTTCGTTCTAAAACAAAAGAATATATATTCTTCTCAGCACTCCATGGTACATGTTCTCCAAAATTGACCATGTAATCAGTCACAAAACAGGCCTCAACAGATACAAGAAGATTGAAATAATCCCATGCCTCCTATCAGATCACCATGGACTAAGGCTGGTCTTCCAACAGTAGCAAAGACAACAGAAAGCCCACATACACATGGAAGCTGCACAACACCCTACTCAATGATAACTTTGTCAAGGAAGAAATAAAGAAACAAATTAAAGACTTTAGAATTTAGTAAAATTGAAGACACACCATACCCAAGCTTATGGGACACAATGAAAACAGTGCTAAGAGGAAAACTCATAGCTCTGAATGCCTCCAAAAAGAAACTGGAGAGAGCATACACTAGCAGCTTAACAGCACACCTGAAAGCTCTAGAACAAAAAGAAACAGATATGCCCAAGAGGAGTAGACAGCGGTGTAATCAAACTCAAGGCTGAAATCAACCAAATAGAAACAAAAAGAACTATACAAAGAATCAACAAAACCAAGAACTGGTTCTTTGAGAAAATCAACAAGATAGATAAACCCTTAGCCAGACTAAACAGAGGGCGCAGAGACAGTATCCAAATTAACAAAATTAGAAATGAAAAGGGAGATATAACAACAGAAACTGAGGAAATTCAGAAAAGTCATCAGATCCTACTACAAAATCCTATATTCCACAAAACTGGAAAACCTGGTTGAAATGGACTATTTTCTAAACAGATGCCAAATTCCAAACTTAAATCAGGATCAGATAAACCATCTAAACAGTCCCATAACCCCTAAAGAAATAGAAGCAGTCATTAAAAGTCTCCCAGCCAAAAAAAGCCCAGGACCAGATGGGTTCAGTGCAGAATTCTATCAGACCTTCAAAGAAGACCTAATCCCAATACTCTACAATTGATTCTGCAAAATAGAAACAGAAGGAACACTACCCAATTCATTCTATGAGGCTACAGTTACGCTGCGTATTCTCCCTTGGAGATGGAACGGTTTCTGTCTGTTCAGGAACTTGTCACAATTTCCTTTCATAGAGGACTTCAAAAAAGATTTTTTTCTACTTGTATCATTTTTAATTTTCCAAATAGATTTTAAAAACTGTTTGAGTGCATATTACTTTTAGCTTCAGAAGATATCTTGTATATTTAAGAGGTATTTAAGTATTATAAATTATTTTGATGATTTAAAAATGTCAGTACTGAGTTGTATATTTGAAAATAAATTTTACTAGTTTAGTAAAAAACCTAAGAAAAAAATAAAACATAAAAAAGAAATAGTGGATGAATCTAAAGAATTAACAAAGATTAATAATGTAACTTTTATTATAGTAACAGTCAAGTCAGAAACGTTTTCATGCTATAAGGCTGTTTATCATTCCCTTCTTTCAATTATAGAAGACACTGATTAATTAAATGTGACTGCAATTTGCTGAATTAACTATATAGCGTCTCCCAAGTGTATGCAAATCTTTTAAATACTGCACATATACAAATGTGCAAAACTAATAAACTATGTATAATTATCAATTGAACAGAAATATTTTTTATACATAAAGCACACTTCCACTTAATTTTGAAGCTCTGCCTTTTATCAAATTTTCTTCTAGTATCAATAATCTTCATTGATGCTGTAGGTTTGCAGATAGCCAGGACATTTCACATCGGTATAAGAAAGAAATGTTGGAAAAAATATAGTTCATAGCATAAGAAGAAATATTTTGTTCTATGCACAACAAATCTTATGGCAGAAGAGACCAGGCCATGTACAAGAAACATCCCCCAAAAGATAATGTTGTCCACTAAATTATAAATAAAATATGACAGAAGAATCCATTTGATCAACTAAAGGCCCGATCTACAGACAGCATCACACTTCTGGCTATGGTTTTAGGATGGAAATTGAAGGATAAGAAAGCTGCAAACCAATTGGAAATAAATGCCTCCATTCCCATTCTAGGAATGTTTGCAATCACTGTAGTCTTGTCTTGGTAGGCATATGGATTTTAGGGTTAGTTTCTGTATTTTTTAATTTTTTTTCCTACTTTATTTGCATTTCAAATGTTTCCCCCTTTCCAGATCTCCCCTTTGGAAACCCCCTATCTCCTCCCGTGTCCACCTGTCTCTATGGGGGTATTCCCCCACCCACCCACCCACTCTCATCTTCCCTTCTTGGCATTCCCTATACTGGGGGATCTAACTCCCTCAGGCCCAAGGGCCTCTCCTCCCCCTGATGGCTAACAAGACCCTCCTCTGCCACATATGTGGCCAGTACCATGGGTCCCTCTATGTGTATTCTTTGGTTGGTGGATCAGTCTCCAGGAGTATGGGGGGGGGGTCAGGCCAGTTGCCACTGTTGCTGCCTCCCTGGGGATGCAAACTCCCTCAGCTCCAAAGAAAAGTTTCTGTATTTTTTAATGAGTATAATTGGAAATTTGATTAGTATTGTATATAACTCTCAGTAAAGTGGCCATTTCCCCGATATTAAATCTACCCACTTATCCACAAGTACAAACAATTTTCCCTTCCCATCTCTCAATGTCTTCTTCAATTTCTCAATTTCTTTATTCAATGTTTCAATGCTCTAATTTCAGAATTCTTTCACGCTTTTGTTAAGTTTATTTCTAGGTATTATTTTGAGGCTATTATGGAGGAGGCTACTTTCTTTCTTTCTTTCTTTTTTTAAGTATGGATTTTTGTACATTCTTATTCTTAGGACTGGAGAAAAGACTGCAGAGCTTAGAATAGGTGCTGTCGCAGAGGACCCAGTTTTGATTTGCGATACTCACATGGTGGCTCAGTCATGTGCAATTCATGTTTCAAGGGCTCAAACATGATCCTTTGACCTCTGTGGGCACCAGGCTTGCATGTAGTGCATATGCACACATGCAGGCAAAATTTCATTCACTTAAAATAAAATAAGTAAATCCAAAACAAATATAAACCTTATTCTGGAAAAAGATTCACAGATACCACCAAACTGCCAAAATATCTCTATCACAAAATAGAATGTTTTAAAACAGCTATTTAAAACATTCCAAGTTAATGTCTTTCTCAGTAAGAGTATTATAACATATATCAAATTTATTTTTAAATAATCTGCCATGTCTTTGGACAATAAGAGCCATATGTGCCCACATTCATAGTACTGATTACTACCAGTAGTAGGTGCAATATCTTCTGAATAATGATAAGTGATTGGTTTAATAAATATTTCCTGAGTAAATAAATTCAAGAAACAAGGAAGGAGGGAGGAAAATAGAGAGAGATAATAAACGATCTTTGATGATGAGCTAAATGTTGGATTTAACCTACAATCATATACAAATTTGTACTAGTTTAGGAAAATGAATATATCAAAGATGTTTATCTGAGATTGGCATGTGCCAATAAAGAAGGACCAAAACATGACACCGCTTGAGGGAAAGCTTACTTAAAGACCTTAGCCACACAAAAGCCAGAATCAATAGCAATCTGTGTTAATTTAGACTGATTATGTGCCATCTTCTTTACGCAAAACTTATCATCAGCAAAAGATGAAAAAAATGGAATAATCTTCAAGGTTATATGTTCTCTGATGCTATAAATTATAAGTGGTAAAGAACCAAGGGTAGTAGAGAACAATATAAACAGACATAGACCCCTCAGTTGGTTGGTTATGCTCTTGTTACACACATACACACACACACACACACACACACACACACACCACACTCTTTCACCCCCCTCTCATGCATACATTTGTGCATACATGCACAAACACTAGAACTTCAGTCTTTAAGGGTTTATACAGTCTGCTCCCTCCAAACAATAAGAGAAGGATCTCTATAGAGCTTGTCTGTAAGAGCAGTAGGAGGTGATCACCATCTTTTCTTCTATACAATCCTATTAGCTTCAGACAGTGGAAAGGGTACAAAGGAGCAATGGTACCAGACAGCCTACCTTTCTGAATCTTTAATAAGCACTAGCTTAAAGAACATCTGTTCTTCTCTGCAGAGAAGCAGCATGAGAAGCTAGAATAGCAACTGGCAGGACTCTGGCAGGAACTAAGCCACGATGGCAGAAAAGATACACAGGAACTGCCTTTTTTGTTTTTTGGGGTCTTTTTTTTTTTTTGTTAGTTTTCAAATATTTTCTTTGACTTATAAAAGTAACATATCAGATTTGTATGAAATGTGGAAAAACTATAAAAGAAAAATATCAACACAAATCATTCATTGGTCTGTGGCACAGAAACAACCACTAGTTTCTAGTTAATTTATAGGATAATATAAAGTACATAATTTTTTTGGTGTTAAAATTTTTTGCCATGCCTCATGAGGGCAGAATAAGGAGTTAGATCCCATGGAACTGGAATTATAGACATTTCTGAGCTTTCATGTGTGTGCTGGGAATAAAACCCAGTTTCAAAGAGAAAATTATTCTTTCAAAATGAAACATGGGATCTTACTGATTACAAAGAAAGAACTTTTATATTATCAGTATCTTATACACAGATGGGAAAGTATATTCCACTAAAAAGCATAAACCTTAGACTCAAGAGAAAGTGAAAAGTCTAAATTGGATGATATATACAGAAATTTAATTTTATAGAATTTATGTTTACAAATAGAGAAGAAAATCCTGTAACGGCCAGAGATCAGTGAATTTGCTGTAAGATTTCATCTCCTTTCCATGTCAAAAGCTAAAACTCATAAACTCTCACCAACGTCATTTCCCGAACATGAGCTAAACAAGGATGGAAAAACAGGCATTCCAAAGTGAACAAAGAAATGCCCATAGTGCCTCAAGTCTACACAAACAACTATGGGAAATTAAGGAATGCTGAGAGGAAAAATAGTCTTCTATAGTGAAGAATACAACACTTGACTGCCTAGTGATAAAGTGTCAGCCCTGAAAACATACATGCAGGTACCATTATATGAACTGATAAGGTTATGTTTAGAGACATAATTAATTATATGTCTCTAAATTAATAATAATAATAATAGTAATAATAATAATAATAATAATAATAAGCCCTGATGGAGCTCTGCATGAATAGGTGCATAGACAGACATGTAGACATGACCCCTACACACATAACATAAAATAGAGAATATCTTAGATTAAGAAGGACCAATGTGTTGATGTGTCCTCAAAGTTCACTGATTCTTTGTCATTTTCATTCTGCACAATACCATCCAGCAATGTTCTTTTTCCCTTAAAAATTCACTCTGTGTACTCCACGTTTTAGTAGGGTTATTTGGTTCTCTGGAGTCTGCCTTCTTGAGTTCTTTGTATATTTTGGATATTAGCAGTCTATCAGATGTAGGATTGGTAAAGATCTTTTCCCAATCTGTTAGTTGCCATTTTGTCCTATTGACAGTGTCCTTTGCCTTACGGAAGCTTTGCAATTTCATGAGGTCCCATTTGTCGATTCTTGATCTTAGAGCATAAGCCATTGGTGTTCTGTTCAGGAACTTTTCCCCTGTGCCCATGTGTTCGAGACTTTTCCCCACTTTTTCTTCTATTAGATTCAGTGTATCTGGTTTTATGTGGAGGTCCTTGATCCACTTGGACTTGAGCTTTGTACAGGGAGATAGGAATGGACCAATTCCCAATCTTCTACATGTAGACTGCCAGTTGAACCAGCACCATTTGTGGAAAATGCTGTCATTTTTTCCACTGAGTGATTTTAGCTTCTTTGTCAAAGATCAAGTGACCATAAATGTGTGGGTTCATTTCTGGGTCTTCGATTCTATTCCATTGATCTACCTGCCTGTCACTGTACCAATACCATGCAGTTTTTATCACTACTGCTCTGTAGTACAGCTTGAGGTCAGAGATGGTGATTAAAAAGTGGAGTACAGAGATAAATAGAGAAGTCTCAAACGAGGAATCTTAAATGGCTGAGAAGCATCTAAAGAAATGTTCAACATCCTTACTCATCAGGGAAATGCAAATCAAAACAACCCTGAGATTTCACCTCACACCAGTCAGAATTGCTAAGATCAAAAACTCAGGTGACAGCAGATGTTGGCAAAGATGTGGAGAAAGAGGAACATTCCTCCATTGCTGGTGGGAATGCAAGATGATACAACCTCTCTGGAAATCAGTTTGGAGGACCCTCAGAAAAATGAACATAATACTACCTGAGGACCCAGCTATTCCACTCCTGGGCATATACCCAGAAGATGCTCCAACATGTAATAAAGACACATGTTCCACTATATTCATAGCAGCCATACTTATAATAGCCAGAAGCTGGAAAAAACCCAGATGTCCTTCAACAGAGGAATGGATACAGAAAATGTGGTACATTTACACAATGGAATACTACTCAGTTATTAAAAACAATGACTTCATGAAATTTGCAGGCAAATGGATGGAACTTGAAAATATCATTCTGAGTCAGGCAACCCAGACATAAAAGATCACACATGGTATGTACTTACTAATAAGTGGACACTAACCAAAAAGCTCACAATGCATATGATACAACCTACTAACCTTATGTAGCATAGAAGGAAAGTAGATCAGGGGATGGATCCATCAGTCCTGCATCAAGGGGGAAACAGGATGATTGTGGGAGATGTAAGGAGAGGTGGACAAGAGAGAGAGAAAGGAGGAGGAGGAGAAGGAGGAGGAGGAGGAGGAGGAGGAGGAGGAGGAGGAGGAGGAGGAGGAGGAAATAAGTAGGGCAGCATCAGAATCTGGAGGAGAAATGAAAGAGGTACAGAGAGTCAGGAAATCGAATAAAAAAAGGTAGCAGGGGGATGAGGAACTGGGGATAGCCACTAGAGGGTCCCAGACACCAGAGAAACGTGAGGCTCCCAGGACTCAATGAGATTGACTTTAGCCTTAATTCGAAGAGAAGGGGGAGATAGAATCTGTGGAGACCACCTCCAGTAGATAGACACGGCCCCTGGTGGAGGGATGGAGCCACCTACCCATCTCAAAGTTTTTTTTTAAACATGTAAGATTATGTTTTATTATCTCTTGCTTAAAACAGTTATGGCTCCCCTCAGTGACACCTAAAATAAAACTCAAAGTCCTTGCAAGCGGGAACAAGACTCTCAAAACCTTTATACATCAGTCCATACATCCCATAATAGGCTTTCAGTGTGTTGTTGTTCCTCTCTGCTACGAAGAATTAGATTCTTTTCCTGTTGCTGTGATAAGATATTCTGAAAAAAGCAATTTACAATGGGTAGAATTACTCTGGCTCACAGTTCAAGGGTGCAGACAGGCTCACATGCAGAAAGGCTCACATGGTGGCAGGGTCACATGCAGGCAGGGTCACATGCAATAGGCTCACCTGCAGACAGGGTCACATGCAGACAGGGTCAAATACAGACATGTTCACATGCAGACAGGGTTACATGCAAGCATGGTCACATGCAGGCAGGGTCACATGCAGACATGGTCACAAGGCCAACAATACAAAGGCAACAACAGATTCCCATAGGCCTATGTGAAACTCCAAACAACTCCGTAGCTGAGCAGCTTTTGTGCTCTCAGCAGTGACACAAGCAAGGTGCATCCTGGGTCCAACAGACTCCCTGCAGCTGGAGGAAGATTGACTCAAGTCCAGACCTGAGTCTCCTTGTGCCCCTCTCACCTTCCCTTGAAACATTTGGATTTAATGATGATGTGCCAACACCATCAGCTCCTATGTGACCGATGGTCACAGCCCTCTCAGCCTCAGGTGGGAGGAATGGAAGGGTCCCCACCATCTAGATATCCTTGGAGTGGGAATTTCATCCTAAGTGCTTCTGAGCAATGGGATCTGTCCTCTGCTTCACCGTTCAGTGATGGGAAATCACTATCTCTAAGCAGCCTATCTCCGAGTTTGAAATGTTTTTACTGCTAATCCTTATTTCCACAGACATAAAACCTTTTTCTGCCTTGTCTTCCAGCTATCCCTGACGATGAAAGGAGTATAATCCTTACAAAGATGGTTTTCTGACCCAGCAGGTAACCAGCACACCACTCTGCATGTCCCCATTTCACTCAGGGACTTTCAGAGATGTCAGGAGATCACATCCTCTGTCCTCCAAAGATGCCATGTTGCTCTATGACCCAACATGCAATTGTCACCCGATGGTCACTTGATACACTTGCAAAGGCTTGGCTGTGCTGGCCAGGATCACTGACATTCCCCATGCAGCTGCATTGTAAAGTCCTCTGGCTTCATAGGGCTCTGGCCATTCCTTTTGCTGTCTTTTGTTCTTGTAGTGTTGGAGCCAGGTGCCCCTCCCCCATGCTCCTGCATGGTAGGCAAGCTCCCTACCCTGCATCACAGCTCAAACAATCGCTGTTGTTTTAAGTCTATATTTTCTTTTTTTCCTTCTTTATTTACATTTCAAACGATTTCCCTTTTCCAGATCTCTCCTTTGGAACCTCACCATTCCCTCCCCCCTCCCCTGCCTCTATGGGGGTATTCCACACCCATCCACCCACCCACTCTCGTCTTCCCTACTTGTCATTCTCCTATACTGGGGGATCTAACACCCTCAGGCCCAAGGGCCTCTCCTCCCCCTGATGGCTAACAAGACCCTCCTCTGCCACATATGTGGCTAGTACCATGGGTCCTTCCATGTGTATTCCTTGGTTGGTGGATCAGTCTCCAGGAGTATGGGGTGGAGTCAGGCCAGTTGACACTGTTGCTGCCTCCCTGGGGATGCAAACTCCCTCAGCTCCTTCAGTCCCTTCTCTGACTCCTTCATCTGGGAACTCACACTCAGTCCTACTGTTACTGCGAAGTGACTCTTGGGTATTTCAAACTTTTGGGCTAATAACCACTTAACAGTGAGAACATACCATGTTCATTCTTTTGTGACTGCGTTACCTCGTTCAGGATGATATTTTCAAGTTCCATCCATTTGTCGTTTTAACCCAGAAATGTTCTTGTCCAAAGGAATAACAGGGACAAAAAATGGAACAGAGACTGAAGGAAGGGCCAACCAGGGAACAGCCCCACCTGGGGATAGGTACATCATGTCTGCAGACACCAAACCCAACATTGTTGCAGTGGTCAAGAGGCACTTGTGGAGTGGAACTAAGTGTGGCAATTCCTGGGGAGGTCTTGTCAGCAAGTGACCAATGCAGAGGCGGATGCTTGGAACCAACAGTCAGACTGATCTCAGGGAACCTAGTGGGGGAGCTGGCAGAAGGACTGGAGGAGCAGAGGGGGATTGAAACCCCACTGGAAGAACAACATAGGCTGTCCTAACCACTGAGTTCTCCCAGAGACCAGACCACCAACCAAGGAGTGTACCTAAAGGGATTTTTTTCTCCAGATACATATGAAGCAGAGGATGGCTTGTCAGTTAGTTTTGTTTGCTGTGAAGAAATACCATGACCAATGCTTTCCTTCTAAAGGAAAGGATTCAATTGAGAGATTATGTTTTGAAAGAGTTACAGGATCGATGAGCATAGATTTAGGGACCATGGCAGCAGGCACACATTACATGACCTATGTACTTGCAAACCTTCAAACCATACTTGGCATAGATTTGATATCCTCAAAGGGGTCAATGGTAGGGCTTTGTGAGGTCTCAGCTAGTCCTTAGCTGCCATTAGCTAGGGAGGACTCTGCTGATCAATCAAAAATAAGGGGTGTGGCCCACCATTGTTCTGACAGGGAGATAAGTAGGGTGCTCAGAGCTCTGGGGCCAGTCTTTGGGATAGCTCAGCTAAGGCATGGGTAGTTAAGAAAGCCTGCCAGCCTAGAGCTAAGGCAGAAGCAGCAGTAGTAGCAGCAGCAGCAGATAGTAGATCAAAGCTGAGAAAGAAGCTTAAACCAAGGTCCAAGCTTCCCTCCAAGCGTTGTGTTCCTCCCATTCCTCTCAGAGCAAAAGTACCATCAAGATGAGAGGTCCTAAGCTAAGCTCATCCCCCCCTTCTGCAGCCATCGCTTCCCCTAAGACTTTCTTAGGCCTGCTATAAACTTCACATCTATCTCTGCCCCTTCTCATGACTCTTCATATACATTCTATCTTTGTCCCAAACCAGTGCCCTGATGACATTAGTATATAGTTCTTTCAGATAACAAGGAAGGGGGAAATATCTCTTCAAAGGAGAAATAGGACAAAGTCCAAGAGACCCATTGAATCTAGAACTCATGAAGAGCCGCGTGAACCGACTGTGACACCGCTCCTTCATGAGCAAATGGATGAGAATGCCAACCTGTCAGCACCGGAGGCAGTTCCACCATGCTCCAACAGTGACTCGGTTCCTGATGGAGACACGGTCAGCTCCTAGACCTCGAGTGGGTCCAAAGACCTAAGAAACATCAGAGAACGGGTTTGGGAGCTGAGCCGTGGTCATGATGTCAAGGCCACAATTCACCACACACTAGTTTGTATGATGGTTAAAATAAAACCAGATGTAAAAAACAAAAGAAATTGCAATGTTATCAATAAAGTTCATTAAAAAATATTTTATAGTTATATAGTTTGCCTTATGTCATTTTACAGATATATAATAATTCTTATTCTTATTTTGAAATGATTATTTCCATTTTCAACTTTAAAAATAATGCATAAGTGAACAATGTTCCCATATTTATAAAGTTATGCTGCAAAAGTAAGCTGCCAGCATCACATGCCCACAATTCCCTAGCCCTTGCTCTCTGCACTGAAAATATTTTCATTCATTCTTTGCCCTGTAAGCTTCAGAGAAAGGTGTCCCTTTCGCCTACTATGATAGGACCCTTGAATCATGACTTCTCGGATTTCTTTGCTTTGTTTCTGTCTTAGATTGTTTTAAAAGTTTTAACATATAATTAAATTTTTCTTTTTAATTGAAAATAATTTTTATACAATATATTCTGATTATGGTTTCTGGTCCTCCAACTCCAAGCAGAAACTGCCCACCCACCCAAATCCACACCCTTTTTTTCTCTTTAGAAAACAGTCTTCTATGAGGGTGCTCTCTCCCCCCTGACACCCACTCTCACCTCACTGCCCTAGCATTCCCTCTACAGGACCAAGGGCCTCTTCTCCTGCTCATGTCTGACAAGGCCCTCCTCTGCTACATATGCAGCTGGAGCCATGGGTCCCTCCATGTGTAGTCCTTGGTTGGTGGTTTCTTCCCTGGGAGCTCAGGGGGGTCTGGTAGGTTGGTATTGTTGTTCTTCCTATGGGGTTTCAAACCCCTTCAGCTCCTTCAGTCCTTTCTCTAACTCCTCTATTGGGGACCCTATGCTTAGTCCAATGGCTGTGAGCATCCACCTCTGTATTTGTTAGGCTCTCAGGGGACAGCCATACCAGGCTCCTGTCAGCAAGCACTTCTTGGCATCCACTATAGTGTCTGAGTTTTGGTGTCTGCATGTGGGATGGATCCCTAGATGGGGTAGTCTCTGGATGGCTTTTCCTTCAGTCTCTGCTCCACTCTTTGTCTCCATATTTCCTTTAGACAGGAGCAATTCTGGGTTAAAATTTTAGATATGGGTGGGTGGCCCCATCTCTCAACCGGGGGCCCTGCCTATCCACTGGATATGGTCTTTACAGGTTCTCTCTCCCTTTTGTTGGGTATTTCAGCTAATGTCATCCCAAGTGGGTCCTGGAGGGCTCTTGCTTTCTGAGCATCTGGGATTTTTAGTAGCTACCCTCAGTTCCCCATCCCCCACTGCTACACACCACCATTCAATTTCCTGACCTTCTGTACTTCTCTCCTCACCCCATTCCCGGGTCTCCTCCCTACCCCACCCCACCCCTGCCTGGTCTTCTCCCACACCTGATACCGCTCTCCTTTTCTCCTCCCCCCTCCTTTCTCCAGGAGGAGGGGGGATGGGATAGGGGGTTAGAGGAGGGGAAACCAGGAAGCTGGATAACATTTAAAATGCAAGTAAATAAAATAACCAATTAAAAAGTGAATGATAAAAAAATAGAAAATGAACAACAAAATGAAAGATGTGTACATTGTGTTGTGTCCACCTGAAGTTTCATGTTCACAGCACATAAGTACATAGTAGAAATTGGGGAGAAAAATTACAGCCAACTAAATATGAGCTCTTATGTCCTGTTCCGTCATGTCAAAAAGGAGGATTACTGAAAACAGTGGTTCTCAACCTTCTTAACATATGTTGTGGGGATGCTAACCTAAAAGTTCTTTTCTTTTCTTTTCTTTTCTTTTCATCTTCAGGATTTATTTAGATAAGAAAGCTGTCGATCTCAACAGGAGGGGCAAAGGGAAATTTAAAAAAAAAATCTATAGGAAAGTGTCCCCCAAACCCTGACCCCTCAGCATAGCACAGGTTTCTATCAACCAGCTTGCCATCCTGATTTCAGATGCAGTTCATGTTAGTACTGATGTCAGCATAATGAAATGTAAAGGTGAAGAATGCACATCTGGGGTGGACAAATGGCAGTTTTATGGAAGATTTAACCCATTTGTTTGGAGGCACTCTAGAGATGCAGCTGTGCTCCTTAGTACTCACTAGGGTGAGCTGGATGGGAAGTAAGCACAGTCTGCTGAGAGGGGATATTACCTTGACTGCTCCTGTTAATACACACAAGAAAGCAGCCTTGAGTAAAAGCACTTTCCACCTTTGATATAAAGGCAAGATCATCTAGTTTCCTTGTTTGAAGTGATACAGATGCTAAAAACGAAGTTGGTTCAAATGGTGCTTCTGTAATTAATGTGGTAGGGAAAAGCATTATCATGTGTAATTAAAAAATTCTCATTCTTTATTAAGAGAGGTCTTCACTGCTGGTACAAATTTTAAAAGAGGTAAAATATAGGTCAGGATACTAGGAAGGTAGAATATCTCTCTTTCTCTCTCTCTCTCTCTCTCTCTCTCTCTCTCTCTCTCTTGTTTTGTTTTGTTTTGTTTTTTTTTTTTGAGACAGGGTGTCTCTGTGTAGCTCTGGCTGTCCTGGAACTCACTCTGTAGATCAGGCTGGCCTCGAACTCAGAAATCCGCCTGCCTCTGCCTCCCAAGTGCTGGGATTAAAGGCATGCGCCACCACTGCCGGTAAGGAATCACTCAAAGATTGCAAGATCAAGTAAACCAACTAAGTCGCTGACTTTGTTACAAGTTAAAATTCAGAAGATGTATGTATTCCCTCCAAAACCTCTACATCTATCTTGAAAATTTTAACTCTCAAACTTATCCACATTGTGTCTTCAAAGAATTAATTAAGTGTAGTTTAGGTTTTCCAATCATAGTACTGGTTGGATTTTCGTTGTTTTTTGGTTTGGTTTGGTGTTTGAAATTTGAGGAAACAGGGTTTGTTTTGGCTCATAGTTTGGCTCAGAGGGTGCAGTACAACCTAGAAAGGAGAGTAGGCTGCAGGAGGCTGACAGGATGTCTTACAGTCAGGAAGCCGAAAAGAAGGAATGTAGGAATTTACTCCCTCTTACCTATTTATTCATCCAGAACCCTGGCCCATGGAATAGTACCATCTGCATTTAGGGTGATTCTTCTACACTCAGTTAAATTTCCCTGGAAACCCCTTCATCAATGCTGTTCATCGGTTTGGTTTGTTGTGTTTTTTTTTATCCTGAGTGATTCTAACTCTGGTTAAGTTTACAACGAAGAGTGGTCACTACAATTATTGACATCATGTATTTGCCCTTCTGCAGCACTTCTTCTGTGCCTACTTTCTTTCCCGTGGCGCAGTATCTTCAGATGTCAACAATGTTGTTGCCTGTGGCAGTGCTTCCTTTTATAAAAGTTCGAATCATATGTATTGAACACATTTCTTTACCAGCTTTGTCCACTGGTAAACATTAACATTAGTTATTTCAAATAATACAGTCATCAACAAAAAGTTCAGGTATCTTTGTAAAATCCTGTTTTCATTTGGGTAACTAAATAGCTAGAAATGGGATCAATGAATTATGCGAGGAAATAACTTATGCCTTAAAAACATTACTGGAAAGCTGAGAATTTTGACCTCTTGTACCTCTGGGAAAATGTAGTAGACAATGATATAAAGCTATTCCTATCTGCTTCAAAGGTATTTCAAAATAACAGGCCACCATGTGAAGGGCTGCATATTCATTAAGAAGAGCTAAAAATGGTAAAGACATGGATATCAGAGTGGTTCTAGCCTATGATAAATAAATAGCCCCTCAAATGGTTCCTCTTTCATTCATGAAACCTAAGTGCCAATTATTACCAACTTGGTCCAATGTGAAGTTTGTACTTTAATTGAGAAATACATGCATACACAAATAACTTGTATATACAATATCCAACAGGGTTTCAGGAATGTGGTGAAGGAGATGCACAGTTTGATGAATGAGGGAGTCAGTAACAGATTTTAGTATCAGTCTTCCTTTTCCCGACTTTGCGCTCTGTAGTTTGCTCTGCACCGAGAAGCCAGAATTATCGTTTTTAAAAGTCCAACTTCATTCCTTAATTTAGAAGTCTCCCATGGTTTCCCATTTATTTCCACTACTATCACCTTGAAGTCCACACACAATCTTTAACTAGTCTATTCACCTACCTGGATCTCTATCTTGGCCTTTCTTCCACTGTTCTCTGGCTTACTCTATTCCAAGTAAACCAGCCCCTTTATGTCCTTTTCTTTTGGAACATGCCAGTGTCATTCTTTCCTCAAGGCCTTTTGCACCTCCTAGGAATACTCTACCTGTAATGTACTTCTCTTTAAAATCATCTTTACTAGCTGAACAAGGTGGCACACATTTGCAATCCAAGTATTCAAGTGACCGAGACAGGAGGATTGTGAATTTGAGACTAACATAGATTACTTAATGAGTTTCATCTAATGAGAGCCCCTGTCTTTTTTTTTTTTTAATTATTTGTTCTTTCACTTTATTGATGTTAGTAAATGATACGCTAAGAGGTCTTCCATGCCTATCTATCTTATATGAAATAACACGGTCACCAGTTTCTCATTCCCTTGCACTGGTCTCCTCTGCTATGCCATTTAGTTGATTTAGTTGATTTTAGTTACTTGCCTGTGTATCTCCTCCATCCAAATACTGACCTCATCATGATGACGACTGGTGCATGTCCTGTGCAAGGCTGAATCCTCCTAGGATGCTTCCTGCCACACAATGACCAATAAATACTTGATTTATGAATAAAGGAAGGAAGCAGGATCATTTCCTGACAGAAAAATAAGGTTAACAGGGAGTGTTTTCTGTTTTTAAAAGTATGATAGGCATGTGTTTTATTTCTTAAAATTCTTAAAGCTAGAGAGATAGAGATTTAGAAAAAACAATGGAATAATGTCAGAGTTCAGTCTCCAGAGCACATGAGAAAGATATAAAGAAATCTGCTTGACTGACAGATTCAGTTCTAGAAAAGAGAAGAAATTCTTTTGGATTTTCATAAAGAGAAATGAAGAAAAAGGTACATTTACAAGTAAAAAGTAGCATTTGGTGAATACATGCTTCATGTCAGGTTCTGTGGTTGTGATTATTGCTTTTATTGTATATTCTTATTATTAATAATGTGTGTGAGTGATGTGCAAGTGTGTAGGGAAGAGGCTTGATTCGATGGCACACATAGGGAGGTCAGAGGACAACTCTATGGAATTGGTTCTTCTTCCACTGTGGGCTACAGGGATTAAACCAAGATCACTAGACCTGTGTAACAAACATTTTAAAGCACTGAACCATCTTGCCAGCCTGATTTTGGTGTTTTTGTTTTTGTGAACATCCTTATCACTTAGTCTCAGTGAAGGATCTTGTTTGGTCCATGGTACTCTGACCATTTTTTGAAGCATCATCATCTAGCACAGGTTAGCCTATAAATCGTTAGCTAGTCCAGACTAGCCTCAAACTCATAATTCTGATTTGGCTGCCTCCATCTCCTAAGTACTGATATTCCTTATATGCATAAGTGCATCTGACTTGTGATCACTGTTTTTAAATGAGAAACTGTGGTGTTAAAGTACTTTTTCCAGTATCATACCAGCAGACAATGGTAGAAAGGCATAAAAAGACAACAATATTTACTTTAAAAACCCATGACACACACATATTTCATCTCACACATGGAAAATCTGTATGGAAGAGTACTGGAACTCATTTATAGCAAAGAAAGATTTTCTGTAAATTAATCGGCTGAGATGAGATAAAAGAGGCTATGTGCTTAAGGAGAATGTAGAACAGTTACAGGGATGAGCTGATGAAGAACAAGGGAAAGCCTTGAATCTCGCACGTAACAATGGAAAGGGAGTGTCAGGAAGGACATGTTCTTCGGTTATGTTCTGTACCCACACAGCAAGGGCCTTGCAACACCAAGATGATACAGTCCACTTCCTATGTTTACCTCAATCGATAAACTGCCTGACTTCTAAAACCTAACCTAGACACGTAGTCAAGCTCCCATTGAACCACAGATTTGCTTTACTAATTCTACCAATTCAGGCTGCCTTGCACGAAACTTCCCTGATGAGTAAAGAAAGTAGGCCAATTATTTAGAACATATGAAAGTGGACAAGTGATAATAAAGAAAACAAAGCAAAACAAAACAAAAACAACAACAGTAAAAAAACAACAACAGTAAAAAACCCCACAGCTCCGCAAAAAAGATGCAGTGAGCCCTATTGTTTTGAAGGAACACAGACCCTAGTGTATTCTTTAACTCACGTTCTAGGATACTAGGTAATATAAATGACTCCATTGGGAGTAATTCACAAAATTCTCTATCTAATCCTCTTGATTAACTAAAAAGTTAGGAAATACAGTACCAAGGAAGATATCAAAATCTTTATAGGTAACATAACATGTCCATGGATATGAAACTAGTAAGTATTAGACTTCGTTTTCAAACTCTGGTATATCTAGATCAATAGCCCATGCTTTAGTTTTTTATACTGTTACACTTCCCATGTGGCTAGCTTTTCCAAGCCACACTTGATTGGTTTTCTATTTTTTTTTTGAAGCTCAACTTAGCAATAAGCTTTCCAACATGAGTCACAATCCATCAATGGTTCATTTTTAATGTTTTAATTAAAAAGATAAGTTACAAATTGTATATTATTATTAAAAGAAACATAGTAAGCAAGCCAACACCAACAAAACATATACTGAGATTACAGACAGGGATCAATTTTATGTCATTTTAATTTTAGTATGTTTAAAAGTTATAAAATCATAGGCACTGCAGCTGGATAGAACTGTTCTTTGTTTCTCTCCCTTGGCAGCTTGGTTTGTTCATTCATTTGATTTGTTGGTTGTGACCCAAGTGACGTGTCTTCACCAATGGGGACAACAAAGGGCAATAACAATAGTCTATATTGTTCTGGAAGTCACTTGGACTACTCTCACCAACCATTCATAAGAGGACTTCTTGTGCCTGAAATGATTTTTTAGTCTATGATTCATGTGAGCCTGATACAACTTCCTTTAAGATATGTAATTTAAGGTGTACATACACATACTCTCTGGGTCTCTGTCTCTGTCTCCCTCTGCCTCTGTCTCTCTCACACACATTGTGTATGATTTTAGGTAAATATAAACTAGCAAGATTACTTGATATTTTATCAAACAACCTTAATGTTACTTGTTCCTTTTCCCTCCTCCTTCTGTATTGACCTTCCCAGCCCTCGCCAGGTGAAGCCCCACCATTTTTAGTACCCATTTCATATCCCCTACATTCTGCGATTCCTCTCTCATTCCTGTAGTCCTTTTATAATTTTCTGGTTCCTCCAGTTACTCTATGGTTTATACCTAACATCTGAAGATTTGGATCAATGAACTGCCAATGGGGGAAAAAAAAACCCTTGACATTTGTTCTTCTGAGTTTGGGTTATCTCACCGACTATGATCTCTTCTAGCTCCATCCATTTACCTCATTTACCTGAAATTTTCATTTTTCTTTTTAACTGAATAGCATTCCATTGTATATACGTACCCCATTTCCATTATCCATCCATCTTTTGAAGAACATTTGATGTTGTTGTTTTTATTTACTGGTTGCTGAGAACAGGGCAGCAATGAACATTGCTGAGCAAGTATCTGTAGAGTAGGATGTCCTTTGAGCATATGCCAAGGAGGGGTATAGCTGGGTCATCTGGTAGATATTTTTGAAGGTTTTGAGAATACTCCACATTGAATTCCAGAGTGGCTGCATCAGTTTGCATTTTCTCTACCAGTGAATTAGTAGTCCTTTCCTATATCATTAGGATCATCTCTTGTCAGATGATCTTGGCTATTCTGACTGGGTTATGAGGAAATCACAAAGTTGCTTTAATATTCATTCCTTTAATTGCTAAGGATGATGAACACTTTTTGAGATAATGCTTACCTAGTTCTATTGCTGTTATCAAGAACTCTCTTTTTAGATCACTAGCCCATTTTAATGGAGTCCTCTCTTTTCTCAGTTCTTTTATTTTTGAGTATTTTTCCTATATTCTTGATATTAATTCCCCGTCAGATATGTAGCTGGCAAGGATTCCTTCTTGTTCTGTGGTCTTCTTCCTTATTCCATTGGTTGTTTCCTCTGCAGTACAGAAGCTTTTTAGTTTTCTGGGTTTCAGTTGCCAATTGCTGGCCTTGATTTCTAGGCAAATGGGGTCTTTTTTCAGAAAGTCCTTTCTGCACCTAGATAGTATATATAGAGAGTTGTCCATATTTTCTTCTAGCAGGTTTTGTGTTTCAGATTTCAAAATTAGGTCTTTGATCTACTTAGAGCTAATTGTGATGGATGTGGGTCTAATTCTATTCTTCTGCATGTGGACATCCAGTTTTCTCAGCACAATTTATTGAAGATGCTGTATTTTCCCACTTGTTTGCCTCTTTGTCTTCTAAAAGATGGCTTTAGTCATGAGTACTAATATTTGCACCTTTTATTTTACTTTATTGGTCTACATATCTGTTTTGTGCCAGTACCATATTGTTTTTAATATTATAGCATGATATTATAACTTGATGTCTTTGTACTTAGAATTGCTTTGGCTATCTGGGATCTTTCATGGTTCTGTATGGATTTTAGAATTTTATATGTATATTAATAATATTGTAGACAGTTTGGATGGGATTTGAAGGCTTTATAAATTGATTTTTATAGGATGGTCATTTTCACAAAATTAATTCTACCATTAACACAGGATGCCTTTCTATTTTCTGGTGTCTTTATCTCATTCTTCACAGATTTGAAATTTGCATTGTAGAGGTCTTTCATTTCCTTGGCTAGATTTATTAGACTATATTTTATCATTCTTGAAGCTATTCTAAATGGGAACATGTCTGTGATCTTTTTTCAGCATGTTTTCTATTGAAAGCAGTATCAACTACATTTTCTTGAGTCATTACCCAAAGGGGTCCCATAGACCGCCACCACCCTCAAAATATCACCAGCTATTGCCAAGGCTATTGATTAATTTCCACCATCTGATGTTAAGTCACTGTTGCTGAAGAGATGTCTACCTATGTCATTAAAAATGGAGAAATCGAGCTAGTGCTGAAATAGAAGCTTCACCCTTATAGACTAGAATTCATGGTGCTGGATGGTATTTTTCACGTTACCAAAGGACAAAAGTACAAATCCTGCAGCCTCCATCAATGACCTGCCTGCAACACACTCTGGTGACACAGTAGCACAACTGTTATAGGACTTTTAAAAACTGATATCCACTTTTTAAAATTGGATTTAAGGCCCATTTCAAGAGATGGACACCAACAAAGTGGCCAGGAACCTGAGACTAGATGGGTCATGGATCTTATGGGAAAATCTTATGCTATTACTCTGTTAAAGGAACATAGCTATGAAATGACTCTTAATGACACACTGTTATACCCATAAAATTGCTTTGCTCAACCCTCATCAGAGTAGCTTCGTCTTTCAGTTTGTGGTAATTAACAAAGAGACCCACAACTGGACAATATACAAAAAGACTTTAGAGCACTCAGCTTTAGATGAGATGCCTTTATCAAGTCCCATCTCTCAATACTTAGGGATCTGTGTGGAAGAGGAGGCAGAAAGCTTGCAAGAGTAAAAGGTGATGGGCAACTCCAAGAACCGGGCTGATACCCAGATGAGTTTGTGACAGCGTGCACATGACCTGCACAGGTTCAAACCAGACAGTCACAGCACTGAGAAGAGGAAATAAAACAAAAGTCCCACTTCAAGCCAGAAAGCTATTTGCAACTGGAGGAGGAGAAAATCAGTTTTCTCTAATAAAGTGATGTTGGGTATATCAACCACACTACGGGGCATGACCCATGCCTAGAAGTAGTTGGCCAACACAGAACCGATCCCTGGTTTTGTGTGCTGAGAGAAAAGAGAGGAGAGACAGAGGCAGAGGCAGAGGCAGAGGCAGAGGCAGAGGCAGAGGCAGAG
>JADRCH010007391.1:917566-961675 GCA_019843965.1 Rhynchomys soricoides | reverse complement strand
CAGAGGCAGAGGCAGAGGCAGAGGCAGAGGCAGAGGCAGAGGCAGAGGCAGAGGCAGAGGCAGAGGCAGAGGCAGAGGCAGAGGCAGAGGCAGAGGCAGAGAGAGATGAAAGAACACGAGGATGGATGGGTAGGGATTTGAGGAGGATCTGGGAGGAGTTGACAGAGGGGAAACGATGTGGTCAAAATATACTGTATGAAATATTTAATAACAATTTTACAAAGAAAAAGATTAAAGTTATGATCTTACTACTGAAAATAAGAGAAAATAAAAGTAAGGGAAGATATATACTCTTGCATCATTTTGAGGCTAACCCAATGAGGTTCATTCTATCTTGATTTCCTTTATGGTTAACTGTCTTGTCTCAGTAGATGTGTGCTGACAATTACAAGCTTGTTGTTTTTGATCCAACATTGTTTCTTTTGTTATTTTGAGTGACAACTTTAAATTTGTACTAATTAGTTTTTGTTTTTTTTTCCCCCAAAGGATGTCTGCCAAAAAACCATGGACAATGCATGTGATATGGGGGTGGGGATGAAGAGGAAGCAGCTCTGCAGATGACTCAAAGACAGAAATCCTGTTTGTACAAGCTTTCTACTCAGGAAAGCAGACTCTCCTAAGGCCAATAAAAAATCTGCAAGCAGAATATAGATGAGAACTTGCTGTTCTTTTCCTTCCGCCAGGCAAGAGACCTTTGACATACACCAAACTTAGCCAATTAGCTATTCATAAACCACCAATAAAAATTTATCTTTCAACAAAGCTTGGACTAAAGATGCATTGAAGTTGAAGTTTGAAGAAGATAGTAAAAGTCTCGCATTGCCTGCCTTGGTTCTGCTGAAACAAGTACATCCTCTTTTTGGAGATTTTTGAAAGAGATTTCAGCCTTTCTTACTCTGCAGGAGGATGGGGATAAAAACCAAATTTATTCCTTATTATAGGGACTTTGAGGTCTTCTGAGAAAAATGACATCTCTCTAGTGCTCTTATCTATAATTTCCTATACAACACCCAACATCTGGTTGTGAGTAAATGGAGATGTTTCCATTCAAGTGTCCATTAAGTCTTAACTAAGGCTCTGGTTGAGTCTTTTTCTTCTGTCAATTCCAGTGCCAGAGTTTGTAAAAAGGCATTCTACTTATTGTGTAAGACTCAATTCATGTTGGTTCTTTTCTACTGATATTATTTAGTTTATATATTTGGCATCTTTCTTTATTGTACTCTAAAATACCAGTGGCCACACTGTCTATGTAAATATTTCTCGAGAGTTAAAACAATGTCACAGTTGTCTTCATGTTTCCATCATGCGGTATAATGCTTTGTACAGAATTCAAAATCATTGCATGAATGAATTTACAAGAGATTAAGTGCGAAAAGTACTTTTAAATTTTGCTTTTGCTCATTCTGACAGGTCTATCCACTGCCATGATACTCTAAAGACCATTGTTTTGGTGGACTCATTTCCCAGGAAATTAAGTAAGGCCAGGAATGATGTATTTTATTCATTGGCCTTACCATTCTCTCCATTATCCTAATTCAGCAGCTTTAACAGTGCAGTAAACTTTTGGAGACACTAGGTGGCAGTATTTTGCAGACCGGGTGCAAAGTTTTCCAGGTTTGAAATGCTCTGAACCACTGTTCAATATAGGATGCTATTTCTCTGATAGTATACACTATTACAGTGATGCACTTGTAAAACAAATATTCCTGATCCATAAGTTGTATATTCTTTTGATGTAGAGACTTTAATTGTCACAAATGGAATTCTTTCACTTAGAAGCACTACAGCTTTTCAATTTAAATGGAAGTTAAAAGTGTGGTTCAGCCACTTTAGACTCCTCATCACACCTTTGAGTCACTGTACTGACTTGTAGAATTGGGTTATGAGAAATTGGATTACTATCCCACAATGTAGGTAAAGTCCATCTGGAATGTAAGAGATCTCTTATTGATCTGCGCTGTGATTGAGTTCAATTTACACCTTCAGCAACACGATCAAGGCTAAATTAATAATGGGCTAGACATTTCAAAAATGATGGAGTGGTTCAGGTAAAGAACCATGGCCAGCTGAAGTGTACACTGAAGGCCAGGAAATTTGGAATGGGTAATAAAAGAAGGAAGCTATAATCCCATATGACCACATAGAGAAATAAAGAATACAATTGTAGTGTTTCCTCCTAAGCTGGGTATGAATGCTTTGTGTATGCATAGATGTCCTTCTTCCATCTCATCCCTTTATCAGGTGACAATCAAACTTACAGCATAGTATCCAAGTGCTGTTAAGTAAGCTTATGTCTTAAAAATTAAGTTACAGGATAGCAAGGAAAATGAACTTTAGAATTTGACTCTTTCATCAGCATATTTTCAGTTTTGTACCAGATAGCTGTGTCATGCTGAAGAAAATTGGAAGCATGGATTGTCTTTACTTGAAGATTAAATTTTTTTAGGGTACCACATTTACAAAGGGTAGATTTGTGATGAGCAATTATATGCATAACTTTGACAGGTCCATGAGGAGCCCAAATATTATTCAAAAAGCATTCTGGATGTTTATATGAGACTGCTTTGGGATGAGATTATCATCTAAATCAGCAGACAGACTTACAGCATGCTGCCCTCACCAAGGTCCAGGAGATGGAAACAACCGAAGTGCCCCTCAAATGATGAATACAAAATATCATACAGATAAACAATGAAATACTATTCAGCCGTAGAAGATGAGTGAAATCCTGTCATTTTGGAGAACATGCATGGAACTGGAGATCATTATGTTACACGATATACAGGCACAGAAAGACAAGTGTTACACACAAACCGTCTCAAACAGATGGAACTTAGACAAGCTGGAGAAATCACAGCGACTACGAAAGCCTAGGGGAAAAATGGAACTCGAGAGTTAGCAAATGCCTGACCAATGGGCACAAATTATGGTTAGACGGGAAACAAAAATATTTTGAGGTTACTATAGAACACCATGTGATTAAAGATAATGTGCTTAATGCATTTCAAAAATCTAAAAGAAAGGATTTTGAAAATTTTAATCATAAAGTATTAATGAATATTTCAAATGTTTAACATGAGTTAAACATTGTACAATATATTATAATGTATTATTGTACAAATATATTATATATATATATATATATATATATATTGAACATTATATGGAACCCCACTAATATGTGCTATTCATGTGTTTGAAGAATCAGTTAAAAATTTAAAAGCAGGGATCTGCCTCTGCTGCAGCCTTGGCTTCTCTACCCAGCCTGCCTCCATCTACCTAGAACTAAGTCTTTTGCTGCAGACCCAGTGTCCCCTTTGCTCTTTCTTGCCACCCACCTCAATCACTCTTCCTAGATGTAGTCTATTCCTTTGTGACCCACAGAACTAACTGCTTTCTACCAGGGACTCCACAGCCACCAGAATCAGACAAGAACCTACTCTCTTTGCTCTAGGATACTCCTACTTTGGCCACAGCTGCATGTTTTAGTCCCTCCTCTTAGTCTATTTCCGTTCCCTTTGGACTTGTCACAATCAATGGCTGAATCCAGGGCATCAGTAGTTCTACCTCTGCCATCTTTTGTGGAGTTGGATCCCAAGTTCTACTTAAGCGACCTCCAACGTCAACCCCCATTCCCTGCCTGCTAGCCTATTACCTACTCCAAGGATCCCTGGAGTTTGAACCTTAAACCCCAGAGTGGCCCTAAGACTGAAAACTAAGCATCATTCTTTTTCTGGTTTCAACATGTCAGATTGAGGTAACAGCAACCAAAGATTAGAACACCCAGAAGTTAGCATCTAAAACATATAAAGAACTAAAAACATTTATATCAAGATGACAAGAAAACCAAATAAAAAATGGAATATAGAACTAAACAGAGTTCACAAAAGATGAAACACAAATGGCTGAGAAACACTTGCATCAGTTAGATGGCCAAGATCAATAAAACAAGGAACAGTTCATGCTGGAGAGGATGTGGGGAAAGGGGAACACTTATCCATTGCTGGTAGGATACGAACTTGTACAGCCACCATGGAAATCAGTGCAGCAGTTCTTCAGAAATCTGGGAGTACATCTACCTCAAAATCCAAAGAACTCAGTATTCCAACCCATAGACACTTGCTCAGCCACATGCATTGCTGCTCTATTCATAATTGGGAAATGGAAACAACCTTAATGTCCTTGAAGTGATGAATGGATAATGAAAATGTGTATATACACCACAGAATACTATTTTAGCCGCAAAGAAAAATGAAACCACGAAATTTGTAGATGAATATGTATAACTAGAAAAGATTGTGTTGTGCAAGGTAACCCAGACCCAGAAAGAGAAATGTCTCATGTTCTCTCTCATTGGAGGCTCTCAGCTCTAAATCCTCAGATTATAGAGCCTGGAGTAACAAAGAAATCAGAAAAGTAAACAAGGATGATTGACAGGCTAAGAGGTTTGGGGAGCAACAATAGGATCCGAGTGATCTGATGGGGAAAATGGGGGGAAAGGATGTTTTTAGAGAGCAGGAAGGAGTTAAACACAGAAGGAGGGAGGAGGTAAAATCCCAATAATCATGTATAAGAAAGCCATGAGGAATCATATTATAACTAGTTACCTTTAAAAGCCTGCAATGCACATAATTCTGTGTTTAAATAGACATATACAGTTTTAATGAACTTTTCTCATCTGGGCTGATGGTGCTCTCTCCAAGAGCCAAAGGTCACTTAACAAAATCTCTAATACTGAGCATGAAAAGCCCTCTTTTGAGTTGTTGGCCAGGGTTGTGCAAGAGACTCTCAAAACGTACAGCCTATTGCTGTGTCCTTTGGTTGCTTCCCAGAGGTGGAAGGAAAGTCCCTATTGCCAAAGACACCATGCGGTTTAGAAATAGAGCTAATGAAGCCCTGGAACTGATCTGAATGTTCTCTTCCAGAAGACCAGCTTTCATGAAACCAGAACTATGGGCAAGTGAGGAAAGCGGGGAGCAGGAGGGGCGGTCTTCACCAGAGAAGAGCACACCAATTGGTTGTCCAGTGTTAAATGGCCACCCCTGAGAAAAATACATACAAAGTAACATTATATAGGCTGGGCAAATTATATTTACGAAAGTGTATGTATATATATGTGTATGCAAAAGTAAATATATATGCATACAGTAACAATGAAAGAAGAAGCCATGAAATCAAAGGAGAGTAGGAGGGGCATATTGGAGAGTTTGAAGAAAGGAAAGGCTAGGGAGAAATATTATAATCATAATCTTAAAAATTAAGAAACAGCAGTAAAGCAATTACAGAAAAGTATGTATATCTTGGGTCTGGAGAGATCACTCTGTGGCTTAGAGTTCTAGCTGCTCTGACGGAAGACTCATGTTCAATTCTCAGAGCCCATATGGTAGCTTGGGTATGTTCCCTTGGGTAAAACCAGTCCTTGAGAACCCAATGCCCCCTGGTGGCTCACATGGACACAGCATGAACATAGTGCACAGACACACATGCAAGGAAAACACAAAACATACATAAGTAAACGGAAGAAATGGAAATTATTAAAAAAGGAATGGTCCCCATTTTATCAGAGATATTTTAAAAGATACCCTTGAATAATTAACGTTATAATAGCATTCTTTAAATTCTTTAAGTTTTTTTCAGCCTTCAACAAGATCAAGTTTCACTGTCCATCACTATCCTTATTCACCCCTTATTGTCTCTTCCTGTGCCCCATGCTCCTGTCTTGCTGGTTCCCTTTTCCCTACAAGCAGTTCCTTTCTTCTGTTTTGATGGTGTGTGTGTGTGTGTGTGTGAGTGTGTGTGTGTGTGTTCCCATACCCCATTTAGACCTCCTCTCCCCTCTCACATATATGTGAGAGGTCTAAATGGGATATCTATATCTATGTCTATCTATCTATCTATCTATCTATCTATCTATCTATCTATCTATGTATCTATCTATGTATGTATCTATGTATCTATCTATGTATATCCCATTTAGCTATGAAATGAAGGAAAAGCAGGAGGGTATATTGGAGGGTTTGAAGACCCTCCAGTATGCCATTTAGACCTCCTCTTCCCTCTCATAGTTCCCTTTCTCCTTTCATACTCTTTACACACACACACACACACACACGTGTGTGTGCATGTGTTTAAATCTAGATTCTGAATATGAAAAATGTGTTATTTTTCTCTCTGAGTCTGGCTTTTTCACTATAAACAGTAAGTAAATGCATCTCTGAGTTGGCTTGGATTCAAAAGCTTCAGTAGGATGTTTTTTATTCTAGGAATAGAGATCAAACACAGTAAAATTTAGATAGGATACAACTGTATAATAATTTTCTAGTTGGTGAAAGTAAAAGAAAGCTCTTTTCCTTTCCTGAGATCAAGCACCTATATTCTTAAAATGTATAAGAGATCAATTCATCTGTAGGGATTCATTAATCACCTTCTTCTCACCCAAACCAAAGTGACGTCTTAATTTCTCCCACAGTTCTGGCAGTTACCCGTGTGCACTCATTGTTTTCTCACATGAGCAAGTCCCTCTATTAATTTGTTTTAGGGAATGATGTTTGGTTGGCACAGACTTCTTTCCCAATATTCTTGAAACACTTTCAACACAGAACTGTATGCTCAATAACAAACTGCAATAATAAGTGTAATAACCGCGTGTCAACATTAATTCGGTAGTTTGTGTGTGGAGCTGTCAACTCCTCTTGCCAATTTTCTGCATGCTATTAGATTTGTTCAACCTGAAAATGTGTTTGCCAGCTAACAGTGTACTTTAGCTAAGAGACAAAAAGCTTTTCATTTAAAAATCCATTTGAGATTCTTTGTTTTTATTAGTTTGTGACTCATATCCTATACCAGGTGTCCTTGGTAACGACAGCCATGTTCTGACTTTATTCCCTCTGAAAAATCAGAATTTGCATGCTGATGAACACTGATTTCATGAGCAAGGAGCACTTTAACTTTTTCTGCTTGCAATTATCATCCCTTTTTGTTTCCTCTCTCTTTTGTCTTCCCCCAGTACCATGTCTTCTGTGTGTTGTTTTGTAAGAGTGGGCAAGGGGCTCTTCAATCAGTTTCCTTTTGCAGGACACCAAGCCCCTCAGAATGAGAAATCGGCAGCTGCCAGGAAGAAATTCCAGTTGTGTGAAATTGTTTAAATGTCCTAATTATCGATCTTTACCTTCAGAGCAAGAATGGCTCTGATCACAGATGGAAGGTGTCTTTGGACTTTAATCAGCTTTAACTGTTGCTTCTCAAAGATAGTCTCAGATGAATTTTAAAGTGTGTATGTGGTTCGTCCCTGAGGTATGAAGAACCTGGTGATGGTGGGTGGAGGGATAATTCTTAATAGGCATTGGGAGAGAATAACAGCTCATCAAGTTGCAAATTCTTGTCCATAAAAGGAAATTCAAAATTCTTGCCATTAGCTACTGGTTTCTCATGGAAACCTGTTTAAATTTTCTTTGTACTGCTATAAGCAAGCTTATCTCTCTTGTTTTTTGTTTGTTTTGTTTTTAGAATAAGAACTGATTTATTTATTTTTATATTGAGAATTGACAGGGATTTCACAAATAGTCTACTGAGAAATAGCAGCAGTGTTTCCCAAAGGCAGGACTAGGGATATGGGTAGAGGGAAGGAGAAGACAGTATTCCAAAGCCTCTAATTATCCTGTGCATTCAGCCATTTACCTGGGTAAGGAAAATAGAAGTATCATCAATGGTTATGGTGTTCCTAAAGTCAGATAAAGATTGGGTATGAGGGCTTTTGAATTAGAACCATGTTTTCCAAAATAAACTTAAACCTAAAAAAATCACCTATCATCTATCCACAGACAGAAGATGAATGCCACATTTGCTACAGAAAATCATGTTTATCTTCACTTTCCAGTATTGTCACAAGCCTAAAAAGAAATCGAAGTTTATTCAAACTTGTCTTTGACCACTAGCCACATGTGGCTAGGTAGAGAGTATTTCAGATCACACAAAAGATTGTAAAAGACAATCTTCTGGCTGAGACACAACCATTAGAATCATGCACTTGCAAAAGCTGAGGCTAGCTGCAGTAGATCTTCAGAAGAATGCACCTACCTACCTGCAGTCAGAAATAGATGGAGGAGGAGCTTAGTGGGCTTCCTGTCTCACTGCTGAACTATTTGCTACTGATATATTCAGGGAGAGAAGAAATAATTGCTTCCAGTAGTGTACCCAGTGATTGACCCATCAGGCTCCACTGAACAGTTCATATCCAATGGTCACGTAGACATCTCTGGTAAAACTTCATGGATCACAAAATCAACCCAAAAGCTATGAACCTTGGAAATGGACAGATAGAGATGAGGGAGACTGATAGGAATGGGAGGACAATAAGAGAGGGTAGATGGAGAAAAAGTAATAAGAACACATTATGTCATATACATGTATGAACTTGTCAGATAACAAAATTAATCAGTAAACAAAACAAAACAAAGCCTATAGCTATAGTTTACCTCTGTAAATACTATTCTTGAGTTATGGTAATATATGTTAATTTAGTGTGTAGGCTTGTAATCTATGTCTTGTTTTCTCAGCCTGGGTTGGAGGATGGCCTTGAACACTTTGTCCTCCTGTCTACATCCACCTTCCAAGTACTGAGATCATAGATGTATGCCACCAAATCTGACTTTTTATTGCTCATAGCTAATTGAGTTTGATTCCTGGACAATGCTTTCAAACTGAGCCATTGCCAAGTCAAATCTTAGCTTCTTTTTGGATCAAATTAAGATCCTCTCTCACAAGTCTGTCTTGTTTCATAAAAGTACCAACCAAGGTTAGTCTTACACATTATAACACAAAACGTGCGTGTTGATGTTTGTGTGTGAGAGAGTTGGACTGAAGAAGCATCTTGAAATGTAAGTACAAAGACATCTGGAATAGAAGCACTTTCCTTTCTCAGTAAATCACCAATGTAGTAGCAGGCATAGGCATTGCTTTAAGAATATTCCAGAGAAAATAAAAAGAATATTCCAGCTGAGTTCAAAGCTAGGGTCATCCTTTTCAACCAAAATTTATTGCCTATTTGGTATGCATGAATGCCTCTGAAAGCTTTTAATAGCAAATGCAAGAGAAACAGTTGTTGCCATGGTGAATTTTCAATAATCTCTTGCTTATTCATTCTGTTTTTTTTTTTTTTAAAAAAAACACCACGGATCTTTCTTACTTAGTACTGTCAATTGACTGGAAAACTTAGAAAAGTACTGATTTTGGTCTATAGACATCCATAAATATGAAATAAAGACAGTAAAAAAACAATCACACTGAAATATTTAAATATCATACAAATATTGATCTGCCACATGGAAGAGAAACCTAAGGAAACATAATAAACAAATGTAATGTGGGATCTTGGAATACACAAATGTACAAAGACACAAACGTCAAAACTCAAAGAACAAAATGCCCTACACTAATGCTCAGACCCCAACTGCTTACAATGGTTTCCAACCGTCCTAACGCTGCGACCCTTTAATGCAGTACCATAAAATTATTGTGTTGCTACTTCATAACTGTAATTTTGCTACTGTTATTAGTCATAATGTAAATATCTGATATTCAAGATATCTGATATGTGACCCCCAAATGGGTCAGGAACCACAGGTTGAGAACCACTGGTAAAACATAACACAGTGACTTACGTGGTTACTGCTACAATGAATAATGGGTGTCTTCTACAAATAATTGAAGCTTAACTCTTAAATATCCCTGGTACTTTACACAAATTGTGTAGTCTCAGAAAGTACAAATGGTATTATCAAATTTTCTGATCAGCAAGATGGTGTGCTGCATTCTTCTTAGCTTTTTAAACACAACTCTCTACAAATGCTCTGTGAGGCAAGGCTAGGTAACTTATCTTAACTCCATTCTCTTTCAAGGGCTCTCATCCATTTGCTAGCTCAGTCATTTGCTCGTGTGCTATCTTTCTCTCTGTCTCAAAATTTGCCCACACTGTTTCCAACCACAGTGTATACGCTTCATCAAAATGTTCATATCATGAGCATGGGGGATGATGCTACCACTCATCTCCTGTGTAGAGAGTTTTCTCCGCCATTCCCCCTTCCCCACCTGCAGTAGGTAGGATACCTGGCCCTGGAGTCATGAGAAAAGGAGAGCTGGTTCTGCCCCTCACCTGCTGCAGCACTCATGAGAGCAGGCCCTGCATCTTGTCTGGGCAGCACAGTAGAGGTGACCCTGATGGTGAGGGCACAGGTGAGCTGGCCCCAGAGGGTGAGAACTGGCCCTACAATTTGTTTGCCATAAGGCAGCATGGGTGAGGGAGAGACTCACTCCCCTACCCTTGCCCCTTGCCACCTATGGGAGGTGAGGAAAAGGGCTCTGGCATCATGAGAACAGGAGAGTTGTCCCTGCCCTTCAACTGCTTCAGCACTTGGGACAGTGGGCCCACCACCTCATTGGGGCAGCACAGCAGAGCTGGTCTGGGGACTACCAACCAGTTCAGATATCTCCCAGGCCCAGATCCAGGGCTTTCAATTGGCTCACCCCAACATCTACTCCATTGATGGATTGCTGGAGTGCATGAATAAGCCATCCCTAGAGATCTAAAACTACAAGATCTCTATGACACAGGGCAGCAACAGGATATACAAGAGGAGTCTCAGTGAGGTTCCAGTATTAGAGTAGCAGAAGCCAGAGGCCTTGAATCAGACCAGCAAGTCATTGTAATGAACATTTGCAAGCAAAAAAGTGTGGACAAAACAGTATACTTGTGAGACACACTGTGACACATTACAGTTTCCACAATGGAATTTTTTTCTCTGTTTTGGGGGAGGTTGCAAAGGTGGAGAGTGGGTATGAGGGGAGGGGAAGAAGAGTAGGATTGGGGTGCATGCTGTGAAATTCACACTGAAAGAAAAATTGTTTTAAGTTAAAATTTAAAAGTTCATATCAAGGGGACTGGAGAGATGGTTCAGAGTTTAAGAGCACTGACTGCTCTTCCAGAGGTCCTGAGTTTAATTCCCAGCAACCACATGGTAGCTCACAACCATCTGTAATGGGATCTGATGCCCTCTTCTGGTGTGTCTGAAGATAACTACAATGTATTCATGTACAAAAATAAATAAATAATCCTTTAAAAAATTTCATATCAATTTTATTGTGATACTTTTATTCCTTTTTTTACTTATTTTCTTATCTTTTTTCTTTTTTGATAATTTATTTACATTTCAAATGTTTCCCCCTTTCCAGATCTCCCCTTTGGAACATCCCTATTTCCTCCCCCCTCCCACTGCCTCTATGGGGATAATCCCCCACCCACCCACCCACCCACTCTTGGCTACCCTCCTTGGCATTCCCCTCTATGGGGTCATCTAACACCCTCAGGCCCAAGGGCCTCTCCTCCCCCTGATGGCTAACAAGACCCTCCTCTGCCACATATGTGGCCAGCACCATGGGTCACTCAATGTGTATTCTTTGGTTGGTGATCCAGTCCCCAGGAATATCTAGGGGTCAGGCCAGTTACCACTGTTGCTCCCTCCATGGGGCTGCCAACTCCTTCAGCTCCTTCAGTTCCTTCTCCAAGTCCTCCATCTGGGACCTCACATTCAGCCCTACTATTGCTGCGAAGTGACTCTTGGGTATTCCAAACTTTTGGGCTAATAACCACTAATCAGTGAGTACATACCATGTTCATTCTTTTGTGACTGAGTTACCTTGATTAGGATGATATTTTCAAGATCCACCCATTAGCCTGCGAATTTCATGAAGCCATTGTTTTTAATAGCTGAGTAGTATTATGCTGTGTAAGTGTACCACATTTTCTGTATCCATTCCTATGTTGAGGGACATCTGGGTTGTTTTCAGCTTCTGGCTATTATAAATATGGCTGCTACGAACATAGTGGAGCATGTGTCCTTATTACATGTTGGAACATCTTCTGTATATATACCCAGGAGTAGAATAGCTGGGTCCTCGGGTAGTATTATGTTCATTTTTCTGAGGGTCTGCCAAACTGATTTCCAGAGAGGTTGTATCAGCTTGCATTCCCACCAGCAGTGGAGGAATGTTCCTCTTTCTCCACATCCTCGCCAGCATCAGCTGTCACTTGAGTTTTTGATCTTAACCATTCTGACTGGTGTGAGGTAGAATCTCAGGGTTGTTTTGATTTGCATTTCCCTGATGACTAAGAATGTTGAACATTTCTTTAGGTGCTTCTCAGCCCTTCGAGTTTCCTCAGTTGAGAATTCTCTGTTTAGCTCTGTTCCCCATATTTTGATAGGGTTATTTGGATCTCTGGAGTCTAGCTTTTTCAGTTCTTTGTATATATTGGATATTAGCCCTCTATCAAACATAGGATTGGTAAAGATCTTTTCCCACTCTGTTGGTTGCCATTTTGTCCTATTACAGTGTCCTTTACCTTATAGAAGCTTTGCAATTTCATGAGGTCCCATGTGTCGATTCTTGATCTTAGAGCATAAGCCATTGGTGTTCTGTTCAGGAACTTTTCCCCTGTGCCCATGTGTTCGAGACTCTTCCCCACTTTCTCTTCTGTTAGATTCAGTGTATCTGGTTTTATGTGAAGGTCCATGATCCACTTGGACTTGAGCTTTGTACAGGGAGATAGGAATGGATCAATTCTCAATCTTTTACATGTAGACTGCCAGTTGAACCAGCACCATTTGTTGAAGATGCTGTCTTTTTCCCACTGTATGGTTTTAGCTCCTCTGTCACAGATCAAGTGTCCATAAGTGTGTCCATAAGCTGAAGAGCCAGAAATGATCTATTCCATTGATCTATCTGCCTGTCACTGTACCAATACCATGCAGTTTTTATCACTATTGCTCTGTAGTACAGCTTGAGGTTAGGGATGCTGATTCCCCCAGAAGTATCTTTTATTGTTGAGAATAGTTTTTGCTATCCAGATTTGTTTTTTTTTTATTCCAAATGAATTTGAGAATTGTTCTTTCTAAGTCTATGAAGAATTGAGTTGGAATTTTGATGGGGATTGCACTGAATCTGAAGATTGCTTTCGGCAGGATGGCTATTTTAACTATATTAATCCTGCCAATCCATGAGCATGGGAGATCTTTCCATCTTCTGAGGTCTTCAATTTCTTTTTTCAGAGACTTGAAGTTCTTGTCATACAGATCTTTCACTTGTTTGGTTAGAGTCACACCAAGATACTTTATATTGTTTGTGACAATTGTGAAGTGTGTCATTTCCCTAATTTCTTTCTCAGCCTGTTTATCCTTCGAGTATAGGAAGGCTACTGATTTGCTTGAGTTAATTTTGTATCCAGCCACTTTGCTGAAGTTGTTTATCAGCTGTAGCAGATCTCTGGTGGAGTTCTTTGGGTCACTTAAGTATACCATCATATCATCTGCAAATAGTGATATTTTGATTTCTTCCTTTCCAATTTGTATCCCTTTGACCTCCTTTTGTTGTCTGATTGTTTTAGCTAGAACTTCAAGTACTATATTGAATAGATAGGGAGAGAGAGGGCACCTTGCCTAGTCCATGATTTTAGTGGGATTGCTTTGTGATTCTCTCCATTTAGTTTGATGTTGGCCACTCGTTTGCTGTATATTGCTTTTACTGTGTTTAGGTATGCTCCTTGAATTTCTGATCTTTCCATGACTTTTATCATGAGGGGGTGTTGAATTTTGTGAAATGTTTTTTCAACATCTATCAAAATGACCATGTGGTTTTTCTCTTTGAGTTTGTTTATGTAGTGGATTACATTGATGGATTTCTGGCTATTGAACCATCCCGGTATCCCTGGGATGAAACCTACTTGATCATGGTGAATGATCATTTTGGTTTGTTCTTGGATTCTGTTTTCGAGAATTTTATTGAGTATTTTTGCATCGATATTCATAAGGGAAATTGGTCTGAAGTTTTCTTTTATTGTTGAGTCTTTGTGAGGTTTTGGTATTAGTCTAACTGTGGTCACATAGAATGAATTGGGTAGTGTTCCTTCTGTTTCTATTTTGTGGAATAGATTAAAGAGTATTGGGATTAGGTCTTCTTAGATGTTCTGATAAAATTCTGCACTGAACCCATCTGGTCCTGGGCTTTTTTTTGGTTGAGAGACTTTTAATGACTGCTTCTATTTCTTTAGGGGTTATGGGACTGTTTAGATGGTTTATCTGATCCTGATTTAACTTTGGTATTTGGTATATGTGTAGAAACTTGTCCATTTCCTCCAGATTTTCCAATTTTGTTGAGTATAGGCTTTTGTAGTAGGATCTGTTGATTTTTTTAATTTCCTCAGAATCTGTTGTTATATCTTCCTTTTCATTTCTAATTTTGTTAATTTGCCTACTGTCTCTGTGCCCTCTGGTTAGTCTGGCTAAGGGTTTATCTATCTTGTTGATTTTCTCAAAGAACCAGCTCCTGGTTTTGTTGATTCTTTGTATAGTTCATTTAGTTTCTACTTGGTTGATTTCAGCCCTTAATTTGATTATTTCCTGCCTTCTACTTCTCTTGGGTGTATTAGCTTCTTTTTGTTCTAGAGCTTTCAGGTGTGCTGTTAAGCTGCTAGTATATGTTCTCTCCAGTTTCTTTTCGGAGGCATTTAGAGCTATGAGTTTTCCTCTTAACACTGCTTTCATTGTGTCCCATAGGATTGGGTAAGTTGTACTTTCATTTTCATTAAATTCTAGGAAGTCTTTAATTTCTTTCTTTATTTCTTCCTTGACCAAGTTTCATTGAGCAAAGCATTGTTCAGCTTCCATGTGTATGTGGGCCTTCTGTTGTTGTTGCCATTGAAAACCAGCCTTAATCCGTAGTGATCTGATAGGAGGCTTGGGATCATTTCAATCTTCTTATATCTGTTGAGGTTTGTTTTGTGACCAATTATATGGTCAATTTTGGAGACGGTACCATGAGGTGAAGGAGGTATATTCTTTTGATTTAGGATGGAATGTTCTATAGATATCTGTTAAATCCATTTGGTTCATAGCATCTGTTATTTTCACTGTGTCTTTGTTTAGTTTATGTTTCCAAGATCTGTCCATTGTTGATAGTGGGGTGTTGAAGTCTCCCACTATTATTGTGTGAGGTGCAATGTGTGCTTTGAGCTTTAGGAAAGTTTCTTTTATGAATGTGGGAGCCCTTGCATTCGGGGCATAGATGTTCAGAATTGAGAGTTCTTCTTGGTAGATTTTTCCCTTGATGAGTATGAAGTGTCCTTCCTTTTTTTTTTTCATGACTTTTGGTTGAAAGTTGATTTTATCCGATATTAGAATGGCTACTCCAGCCTGTTTCTTGAGACCATTTGCCTGGAAAATTTTTTTCCAGCCCTTTACTCTGAGGTAGTGTTTGTCTTTAACATGGAGGTGTGTTTCCTGGATGCAGCAAAATGCTGGGTCCTTTTTATGGATCCAGTCTGTCAGTCTATGTCTTTTTATTGGGGAATTGAGATCATTGATGTTAAGAGATATTAAAGAATAGTGCTTGTTGCTTCCTGTTATTTTCAATGTTGTTTTTATGTTTTTGTGGCTATCTTCTATTGAGTTTGTTGAAAGGTTACTTTCTTGCTTTTTCTTGGGGGTAGTTTCCCTCCTTGAGTTGGTGTTTTCCATCTATTATTCTTTGTAGGGCTGAGTATGTGGAAATATACTGTGCAAATGTGGATTTGTCATAGAATATTTTGGTTTCACCATCTATGATTATTGAGAGTTTTGCTGGGTATAGCAGCCTGGGATGGCATTTGTTTTCACTTAGAGTCTGTATGAGATCTGCCCAGGATCTTCTAGCTTTCATAGTCTCTGGTGAGAAGTCTGGTGTAATTCTGATAGGTCTGCCTTTATATGTTACTTGCCCTTTTTCCCTTACTGCTTTTAATAATCTTTCCTTGTTTTGTGTGTTTGGTGTTTTGACTATAATGTGACGGGAGGAATTTCTTTTCTGGTCCAGTCTATTTGAAGTTCTGTAGGCTTCTTGTATCTTTATGTTCATCTCTTTCTTTAGGTTAGGGAAGTTTTCTTCTATAATTTTGTTGAAGATATTTACTGGTCCTTTATGTTGGGAATCTTCACTCTCTTCTATACCTATTATCCTTAGGTTCTGTCTTCTCGTTGTATTCTGGATATCCTTGATGTTTTGGGTTTGGATATTATTGTATTTTGCCTTTTCTTCGACTATTGTGTCCATGTTTTCTATGGTATCTTTTGCACGTGAGATTCTCTCTTCCATCTCTTGTATTCTGTTGGTGATGCTTGCATCTATGACTCCTGATCTCTTTCCTAAGTTTTCTATCTCCAGGATTGTCTCGCTTTGTGATTTTTTTATTGTTTCTATTTCTGTTTTTAGTTCCCGGATGGTTTTGTTCATTTCCTTCGTCTGTTTGATTGGGTTTTCCTGTAATTCTTTAAGGGATTTTTGCATTTTCTCATTAAAGGCTTCTAGTTCTTTACCTGTGTTTTCTTATATTTCTTTAAGGGAGTTATTTATTTCCTTCTTATAATCTTCTATTATCCTCTGGAGATGTGATTTTAAGTCTGAGTCTTCCTTTTCTGGTGTGTTGGGGTACCCAGGTCTTGCTGTGGTGGTAGAGCTGGGTTTTAATGATGCCAAGTTGCCTTGGTTTCTGTTCCTTGTGTTCTTGCCCTTGCCTTGCGCCATCTGGTTATCTCTGGCTTTTCTTTCCTGCAAGCCTAGGTGTCAATACTCCTTGAAGATCAGTTCTCTCTGAGAGGAATTTGGGTTTGGAGAGTTGTGGTACAGGATTAGCTCTGGGGTGCAGACAGAAACAAGAAGGATCTAATCCCCAGCTGTCCCTTGTTTCTTGTGTCCTGATGGCTCTGCAAGTGTCCCTCTTGGTTCAGTGAATTTGAGAAGAAGTTGTGGTCTTGCCTGTGCTTGAAGGTGTGTCTGCACTCCTGGTATACCAGCTCTCTCCTGGCACTATTTGAGTATGGAGCCCTGTGTCACAGGATCTGCTCTCCAGCCATCTAAAGAAACCAGAAGTTTGCTTCTCAGTCCCTGTGTCCTGGGTATTCCAGGTGGGTCCCTCTGAGCAGACAGGCTTGCCCACACTCCTGGGAGGCTAGCTTTCTCCCAGTTTTATTTGGCTATGGAGCCCTGGTGGTCCAGGCAGAGGTCTCCCTCCATAGAAGGAAACTGGGAAATATTTTTATTCTTGTACCTTTGACTCATTGTTTCTGATATCCCCCAAATGGACATTATATAAAAACAAAGAAATATAGATAAAAAGTATAGAGGAAGAAAAAACATACATTGCCACTAATGCCACTATCTGCTTATGATTACATTCTCTCTATATGTATTACTTTCAAGGACTGTAATGTTTTTCTAGTTTTGCACCCATTTTCAGGGCATCTCCATACACACATGTCAAACTTCACCCACCTAGGCATTCCATACCACATAGAGTACCAGTTACCATAAGACTGTTCTTATAGGTGTTCCATTTTCAGGTAGCTCAGCACTGGGTGCATGTCCTACCTACCACTACAGCCGCCATCAAGATTCTAATAATATTCTTCACAGGACAAGAAATTCATATTCCAGAAATTCATATGGAAATGCAAAGGGCAGTAATAGCCAAAATACTTAACCAGGATGAATAACTGTGAAGGTATTATAATACCTAACTTCAAAATATACCACACATCTATAATGATAATGACAGCATTGTGCTGGCTTAGCAGACTTTTAGACCAATGGAACTGAATAAAGGCCCAGAAATATATACATGTAGCTTTAACAACCTAAGTTTTGACAAAAAACATACATTGGGGAAAAAAGATAATTGTTTCTACAAATGGTGCTCAAAAAACCTGAGTATTCACATGCAGAATAGTTAAATTAGGTTCATAGTTCTTACCATTTATAAACATCAATTCAAAGACCAAAGATTTTAAATGTAAGACATGAAATGCTAAAAATATTAGAGGAAAGCATAGGGAAAACCCTCAAGATACAAGTATATTTAAGAACTTTCCAAAAAGAAATGTACTAGCATGGGAAATAGCAAATGATATTACACAAAATTCAAAAGCTTCTACACAGTGAGGGAAACTCGGCAGAGTGAAAAGACAACATATAGAGCAGAAGAGCATCTTTGTGAGCTAGCTATCCCTCAGTGAGAAGACTAGTATCCAGAACACACGAAGAACTCTAAAAATAACACCCCCCCCAAATCCTCTACCGATAAATGGGTTAATGAACTGAATGGACAGACCTAAAGAAAAGGAGAAAATTAAACAGATGAGGAAACACATATTGGCCAAGCAGTATTTTTTTAAAAAGCATTCAATATCCATAGGAATGAAAACTATTGAGTCGAGTGACTAACATCACACAAAACAGCACCAAACACTGGCAAAGATGTGTGGAAAGAGAGGCCTTCAGTCACTATTGTGAAACTGTAAATTCGTTCACTCACTACAAAAATCAGTATGGCGTTTTCTCAAAAATCTAAAAAGACAACTATCACATAACTAAGCTATATCACTCTTGGATTTTCACCCTAGAGAAGTTTGCACATTTATGCTTATTACTGTACTCTTCACAATAACTAAGAATAGAAGCAGCTTAAGTTTCCATCAGCAAACTAATCAGTAAATATAGCACGGTACATATACTTGATGGAATTTTATTCCATCATAAAGAAAATAAGTCATGACATTGCAGGAAAAATGGGTAGGACTGGAAATTATTTTCTTAAGTAAGTAATCTCAGAATCAGAAAAATATACAAATGGCTTGGCAAGACTGAGCAATGGGTAAAAGAATTTTCTGTTTAAGCCTGACAGCCTGAGTTTGATTCCAGGACCCACATAGTAGACAGAACCAAGTCTTGTGGTTATCTTCTGATCCTCAGGTGCATACATGGGCATACACATGGGCCACCACATGAAAAGAAAAATTAAACAAATGTAACAAAAACATCAAAAGAAGAAATAAATACAATACCCCACATTCTTTCGTATGCTCACCCTAGATGTGTGTGTGTGTGTGTGGGTGTAGGTCATAAAACAAGAAAGGGAGTCTTGGGAGGAGAAACCAGTGCTCTTAAGGGTGAGCTGGGGAGAGGAAAAATCAGAGAGTAATGAAATAGCAGAATTAGAGCCAGTGGTGAGAAGAAAGAGACAAGACAGATGAGGTTGTTTTGTGGGAAAGGAGTGGGAATGGGGATATGCAAAAGCAATAGAAGGAAATTCCATGATGAATTGTATATGTAATCATTTTTCAAAGGACTTAAAGTACCATATGAAAGGGAAGAATGTGAAAGTGCCCGGGTTTTGCTGATGATATTTTTTCCTTAAATCATGACTATTTCAGAGTTTTTTTTTTTCTCTTTTGGTTATTCTTTTTCAGTGCTGCTGCTACATCACTTTTGGTCAGAGGAATGGGATCTTCGTTATGTTTCTGGCCCTGGGTGGAAGCATGACATATTAATTTCCCCAAAGATTATGGGATTCCCAAGGCATACTATTGCTCTTTTGGTAACAGTTAATCCAGACAAGCCTATCAGTTTTTAGACAGCTAAATGTCCCTCAGGAACCTGTTTGTTCCACAAACATTAATGAGCATGATATGCCTGAAAACACGTAAAGAAGGTAAGAGAAACAATATTAATGAGATGCACACTCATACAGCTCACAAACACTGTCGTGATGCAGTTGCTTAGAGATCCTCACCATTAAGCCTTCCTAGATATTTCCTTTTGAAAATTAACATTTAAGGAAGGTACAAAGTCATGGGTTTCATCACAGCATCTTTGCCAGTGATCACTCCCTTCTCCCTCAGGACATCTCATTCCCTGCACAGGGTTCCTTTTCTTATCCCAGTTTGTATAAAATGTATAAAGTGCTTCTATTTTTAAAATATTTATTTGAGAGAGACAGACAGACAGAAACAGAATCAGAGCAGATGTGAGGTGGATGTGTGGATGGGTGGATGTGTGGAAGTATTTTTTATGTCGGTTCCAGAGATCAGACTTCTATATTCCAGTTGCACAAGGATCACGTTGAGCCATATATGGATTTGTGTATAAGTTCTGGAAATCAAACTCAGGTCATCAAGGTTGTGGGGCAATACTTTTACCCTCTTAGCTGTCTTGCTTATCCAGATTCTTCTCTCTTTTTACATATATTATGTGACTCTCTTTCTCCCATCCCTTAGCATCTCTTCCCCCACCCCATCATCACATTTCTAGTTTTGTACTTTATAAACACACATATATAAATACAAACAAATAGATATACATGTAACCCAAAGACAATGACTTCGTTTTTCAGTTTTCTTTTTAATCTCTTTTTCACATCTTAGCCAGAATCACAAGTCTGCCACTTTAGACCTTCCTACTTTTTCTCTGAAGCTGAGTCTTCTCTCATAAAGCTGCTCACAGGCTTCCATTGCTGAGCCTACTTTCTTTACTTCTAACTCGAAAAGCAAGACTTTCTATCTGTGAAACTACCAAGATCCCTAGCTTGCCTGTCCTGACAACACATGAACATTAAAATGAGAACTATTTGAAAGGATGAGGATGAACAGGAAGACAGGAATAGGAGGAAAGGGGGGGAACAATGTGTCTCATAGAGTATAATGACTATAACGGTATGTAAGTATGAACTGCCATAATGGCCCATTGCTTTGTATGCTAATTTTTATAAATTAATTTAAAATGAAACCACAGGGCTAGTAATATGGCCCAGTGTATAAAAGAGCTTACTGTTCAAGCTGGAAAACATGAGTTTGATTCTTGGAACCCACCATGGAAGGAAAGAATTGACACTTGTGAACCTGCAAGGCACACACATATGCACACATCAGCTACAATAATAATAATACATTTTCAAGTGGAGAAAATGCAATTACCATGGTTTCATTGGCCACTATTTTCTTTGAGTATTTGTTTTACCTCTTTCCAGTAATACTGCTTAAGTAAAGTTTTATGTCTTCCATAAAACTTTGTGGCATTGTATCCTGCCAAATAAATGGAAAGACACAAATCTAAAAGAATGTATTGAGTAGTGTCAGAGTTTGCTTCAATTGACAACCTAACACAAACCTAGAGTCATCTGGGAAGAAGGAACATCAATTAAGGAATTACCACCATTTCATTGGCTGTGGCTATGCCTGTAGAGCATTTTCTTAATTCATAATTGATGTAGGAAGGTGTAGCTCTCTGTAGATAATGCCATTCATAGGCTGGTAGGCTTGGGCTTTATAAGAAAGATAGCTGAGAGAGCAAGAAGGAGCCAGTAATCTTGTGTTTCTCAGTAGTCTCTGCTTACTTCCTACCTCTAATTCATTGATTAAGTTCTTTCCTTGTCTTTCCTCAATGATGGACTTTAACATATGAGTTTAAACAAATCCTTTCTACCCATCTTGGTTTTGGTCAGTGTTTTATGACAGCAACAGAAATCAAACTAGAACAGACACTGGTACAAGGAGTGGGGTCTTGCTGTGATAGAGCTGGTCACATTGTTCTACAGAACATTATGGGGGTATTTGGAACATTAAGCTGGAAAAGAGATTGAATTGCTAGAGCTTACCAGGTGGTTCTACGAGAGTTTGGAAGATCATGATATTGAGAAAAATGTAGACAATGGAGGTTTGACTGGTGGAGTTTCAGAAGAAACAAAAAGACTCAGGGCCATTTGTGTGATGTTTGGAATTAAAAGCCCGTGGAAATGAAACCCTTGCTTTACTAGCTCATTGGATGCTGGATAGCTGGAGCTAAAAATTTAGTCATCTGTGATTAATAAGAGACAGCATCTTTGAGTGGAAATCTTCTCAGAATTGTTTCCTCAGGGTCAGCACAAAGAAGCTATGCACCAGAGAAACGAAGGCTGCATTTCAAGCTGGCAACCAAACTTTTTATTGTGTATAATTCTTCCATGTGACTGGTTTTGGCAGCATAGAAACTTCAGGATTGAAAGACTCATGAGTAGAAGTTAAAACTTGGCACTATCAAGCAAAGTCAGAGTTCCTGAAGAAAATAGTTGAGGCCATGCATGAAGGGGCAGCCTCTGTTGCAGTAGAGACTCTAGGATAGTGAAGATGCTAAGACCATGTGACCACCACAAAGGACAATGGCTGGTGTTGTGAGTGGAGCAGACCTAAGTTTATGATACAAGTTATGTGTGCTGCTGAAGCCAGAGCTGGAGAAGTAGAGCTGCTCAAGCCCTTTGGAGTCCAGCAGATCATGAGTTCAAGGTCTTGACAATGGGCTATAGGGTTTTATTTACACTTCGGGTGTTCATTTTGCTTTGCTTTGATTGTAACTGTGCCCTGTTTCTTCCCTATTGGAATAACAAAGCATGTAACTTGCTTTTGATTTTGCTCAGTTAGGAGATTTTGTAATTTTATGGAGACATTGGCTTTTTATTTGTTTTCTTTTCTTTTGTTTTATTTCCAAGACAAGGTTTTTCTGTATATTCCTGGCTGTCCTAGAACTCCCTCTGTAGATCAGGTTAGCTTTGACCTCACAGAGATCTGCCTGCCTCAGCCTCCTGAACACTGTGCTGGAGGTAAAGGCGTGTGCCACCAAGCCCGATGGACTTTAAAAGTTTTGAAATTCTTAAAGACTTGAACTTTGAAAGTTACACTGTCCCTTTTTATTGTGATGGTAATTATCTTTTCAGATGGATCATTATTTATCTATAGATCTCTTTGGAGCTTCCATCTTCTTATTCAATTCCACTCTCAAGCCCTGGATTGTTGGGGTCATTTCCATCAGCCTTATGTTTTCTTGGGCACCACTCAGGAGTTTTTTTCTCCTTCCGTTCCTTCTCAATTTTACTGAGGTGCTTCTTTGTGTCTTCTTTAAGCTTCATGAATTCGTAGATGAAGTTGATGATTGCTGCTTAAATTCTGTGTCCTTACATTCATCTAGGGAATTCTCATTGGCAAAAAATTTCTACAGGACAGGCAGGTTTTGGAGTGGAGATGCTGGCTTGATCTTTTATATTGTTTGTATTTTGCAATGAAATCTGGGTGTGTAGACTTCGTTTGTTAGTTCTGTGTTTGGTGTGGACAGAGCAGGTTGGGGAAGAAGACAGGATGGGTTGAGTGGGTTGGGCTTACAGTTTGGAAATGGCTTAGCCTGCTGAGGGTCCTGCAGGAGAAATGACAAATGGCTTTAGAACTCATGGAATGCAGCCCACCGTTAGCATAGCCAATGGGTGCTTCTCAGTTGAGACATAATCCTGAGGAACAGGTGTCCTGAGGGTCTCATGCTGTTCTGGAGTTCTGCTTTGCTTGTTGCCCTCACATCTCTCTTAATCTAAGAATTGCATGAACACTCTAAGGGGGCTTCCAGCCCTCACTGGGCAGTATCTCAGGCACTCACAGTAATAATACTTGATCTCTTTCAGGTACTGCTGCTGGAGCAGATTAATGATTCAATCATCACCCGAGAAAATAACTTAGAAATGTTCTTTCTATGTTCAGCTGTGACCACTACCCTTAGAAAGCATTGTTAGTGAAGCTAGGTTGAAATGTTTTTACTACTGGCTCTGATGTAGAAAATCTTGGGGAAAAATTTGAAGTTCAGAAAGATACACTCTTAATAGTTAAGCTAGGGACCCTTTATGGTCAGGGAACAAGAACAATGGTAGCACTGGCTGACATGACTCTCACTGAGACTGGACTGGTGATGATTAATTTCTAATATCCATTTTTGCTCTCAGCTTACTGATATGATTTGATAAGAATTGCTGATGAATAGATATACATTCTGAGGATTTAAAGTATATATGATTGATTTTTTGTTTTTATATATTTTTTAGATTTGTGATACTTTTAAGATTCTTATAAGATTACTTTTAAAGATAGATAATAATTAATCCTTTCTGCAATAATTAATCCTTTCTGAAAATTGCTGCCTGCTAGTAAGAGAAACTGGCTGAGAAAACTACCTCAACCACTCACACTTTGTTAATCTATAACAAGTTGCTTAGTTACGAATGTATGTGGGTTCATGGGAACAATTATATAATATTATTTCTTGTAAAGGGTACTATGTATTGGGCACATACTGCTTTTTCATAGTTGTTCACTAGAAGAAAGCTAGAATGTAATCACATTGTAATTTTATACTGCTTGAAAGGTTTTACTGGAATTTATAAGCCACAGGAGAAAGAATAAAGTTGTTGGAACATTGTTCCTTCCATCCATCAACTATGTGCATATGTGTAAAGTTTACATTGTTCCTTCGATCCTTTAACGGTATGTATGTTATATATATATATATATATATATATATATATATATATATATATATATATGGTTTATGTGGGAGTATTTTGGAACTTTGTTCCTTCCACCCTCCAAGTGAAACTGTATATATGTATATGTGTATATGTTTATATGTATATATGTGTGTATATTTGTATTGTGTATATGTGCATTTGTATCCATATATGTATATGTGTATATGTATATATGCATGTATGTGTACGTATGTATATATGCATATTTGTATGCATGTATGTATATATGTATAAAGTTTGTATGAGAGTGTGTTGGGACTTTGTTCCATCCATCAAATCTATATGTTTGTAAAGCTTGTCTGAGTGTGTGTTGGAGTTTCCTCCATTCACCAATTGTGTGTGTGTGTATGTGCATGTGTGTATGCGTATATGTAAAATGCTTGGAGCCTGTATGTTGGAACTTCCTTCCATTCACCCACCAGCTATGTGTGTATATGTGCATATGTGTATATGTGCATATGTGTATATGTACATATGTGTATATGTACACATGTGTATATGTGAAATGCTTGGAGCTTGTTTGCTGGAGTTTTGCTCCATTCATTCGACATGTGAATATGTATATATCTGTCTGTCTGTATGTATGCATATATATATGTATTTGTATGTATGGAGTCTGCCTTTTACTTCATTTACTCAGAGTGAATGTATGTGTATTATGTGTATGAATTTTCTTTATCCTTTTCTTTTAAAAGCGTTCAGAGTTTTTGCTGGTCATAGGGAGTGCCAGCCCCAGTAATTAGCTTTTGTTCCCTCAGAGATAAGTCTGCTTAATAATTTCTCTAATTACTGGCTGCCATAGGCAGCATCCCCTATCAGTATATGGACCAGCCCCTGTCAGTAGCTCTAAGCACTGACCCCTATTGTTGCTTGACTCAGTTTACCCACTCCACAGATACCAAAGCTAGCTAATGACATTAGGTGGAAGCAGAGGAGATTAGGATAGTTTACAAAATGAGTGGCCCTGTCAAAGCCTGGAGTGTGGGAGTAGATCTGGGAGAAGATGTGGGGCTGGGTGAAGTGGGTGGATGTAGCATGGGAGAAGCCTGTGGATTGGTGAGTAGATAGAGCAAGTACTGGCAGATTCCTAGAGGTTGGTTAGGGACCAGACAGGTGTGGCCAGATTAGGCTGGGAAACTGGATGTGCAACCTGGGCTAGATCTGGGGTGTTGGGGAGAGTATGGAAAGGAGGGTCAGGCTGACTCAGTAGGTTAGACTCTGGAGGAGAATGTATAGTATTTTTCTGGAAAGGTTGTTCTCGGAAACAAACAAGGATGGAAAGGTTATAATTTAAAGTGATACATTTGTGTGCTAACTCTGATAAGCTACAGAATGTCAGAATTAGTTTCACACTTAAAGGTGACACAAACCTAGAGTCACTTGGGAAGAGGGAACATTACCTAAGGAATTGCCTTCACCTCATTAGCCTATGGCTATGGTTGGGGCGCATTCCTTTTGTTGCTAGCTGTTGTAGTTGTAGGAAGGTCCAGTCTTCTGTGGGTGGGACTGTTCCTAGGAAGGTGGACTTGGGCTTTGTAAGACAGGTAGCTGAACATGCCGGGTAGAACAGGCCAGTAAACAGGATTTTTTTTCCCCATGAATCCGGCTTTAGTCTCTGCCTTCTGGTTCCTGTCTGAATTCCTGCTTTGGTTTTCCTCCATGATGGACTATAATCTGTACACTAAAATCCCTTCTCCTTCCGGTGTTGTTTTTAGTCAGTGTTTTAAGATAGCAACAGAAAACACACTAGGACACGGAGCAGCCAGTGTCAGACTTCTCAGGTTATTTTCATCAGAGCCATGTAGAGCAGGATTCATATCTTTATTTTATACATAAAAAAAAAATAGGTTCAATGACCTAACAAAGGCTGCACAGCTAGTCTGTGGAAGAATTAGCATTTGAATTCTTCTTGTATGTTTGAATACTGACAAAAAATTCTTTGTGCAATCGACCTTAGTCAAGATACTAAAACTCTCTATATGCTTTACTGTATATTTCCTAGTCCAATTGAGTTTCCTCCACCCCACAGAGGATGCTAAATGTGTACCTTTGAAGCATTTGTCTTCACTTCTCAGTGATTCCATGCCTGAGCCATTACTCCAGATAACTGGCCACTAAGACTTATAAGGATCAATTTTATTTTTAAGGTTCTGAAAATGACTAGAGTCCCAGGGTTCTTTGTGAAGTTTCTTCCTAGGCTGGAAGTTTTTCCTGGCTCCTTGTTCTGAGTACAGATTATTTTCTAATTCCCTAGCTTGAAGTATTTTTTTGTTTGCTAGCTGTGATGTCTCTTTTCTCTCTTTATTACTTCCTAATTCTCTTTATTAAAACACTGTTTCTATTTTTAAACTTGTGATGTCTATACATTCTGTATATTCTGACAATGTATTGGAATATAATACACAGTTCACAATTGCTTAGTAACTACTCGTCAGTACAAACTAAAGTTATCTAATTAAAATTCTAATTAGAATAAAACTGTCAAAAATTAGCAAACAAAACTACCCTGTACACAAAGTATATAGAGAGTTATAAGATGTATGTTAAACAAGGTAAGTTTCCAGGTTAATGTTTTGTTCAGCAAAAAAGTGAATAGTTTTTAAAAGAGAATTATTGGTTACTTGGGAACAAAAAACAAACATACAGAATACGAATAAATATGAAGGTTGTACAAAGGTTTTTAAGAGAAGAAAGTTGGAAATTTTTCTTTCCCAGTTAAAGTTAGCTAAGAGAAAATGCATTTATTTATAAATTTTTTGCAAAGTTAGCCTTAGTTGTAAGGTTGCACACACACATATAATCTTAGCCCTTCAGAGGCTGTGGTAGGAGGGTTGTGAATTCAGGGTCAGCCTGGGCTGCATAAAAGACTCTCTAATAAAAACAACCAAAAACTCAATGGTACATTTACAAGTCTAGAATTTGATCTTTGTTAAAATGTCAGAGCTTTCTTGGATCACTACTTTGCATTATTGTGTTATTATTTAAAACTTTTCAAGCAGCATATTTGGATCGTGTTTTTACCCTTGCCAAATTTTATGTTCTCTCTCTCTCTCTCTCTCTCTCTCTCTCTCTCTCTCTCTCAGCAAAAAATATTTATTTCAAAACAATTGCAATATTTAAAATCAAATTAAATGGTTTCTATTAAGATTTGTCTGCTAGGAACATTTATCAATACGTGGCTACAACTCAACAATCTAATGTTTGAATAGACTTTCCTGTTAAAGACATTAATTTTCTATTCCACAAAGTGCCAGTGATTTAGAGGTTTAAAACAACATAAATCATTGTTCTCAAACCACAGGTACACATGAAGTATGGCTCAACTGGCAGGGCTGACGTTACAGCTGAGTGGTTAAGATAACTTGTTACTCCTACGGAGGATCTCAGTTCGGTTCTCTGCACCCACTTCAGGAAGCTCACGACCACTTATAATGCCAGCTCCAAGAGATCCAAAGCCCTTGGATGGCCTGGGCAGGCACGAGAATACATGTGGTATACACTCACTTAGACACACATACTTATTCATAGACAAAAATAAATCTTAAAGAAAAATGAATGGCTTGGGTAGCCAGGGAAATAGGTAGGCTAACGGCAGATCCTCACCTCTCTCTGCTCTCCTTCAAATCCACCCACCCTGTCTCAACCCCAGCTCTATAGCAGAACACCTGCTGCACCCTCCATGATCTCTGCCTCCATCTCCAACAGATCAGGTATTTCTCTTCCTCCAACCTTCCTCCTCTTTCATACTGTCATCCCAGACCCCAGCTGGGAACACACCAGCTGAGCCTGCCCAGAAAAGCAAGTTAGCCAGAAAAGCAGCTAGGCAACCTTCAGATCTTCACTCTCCTTCCTTTCCTCCATAACCAATCCCCCACTCTCCTCTTCAGCTCTATAGTAGACTACATGCTGTGGTTTCTTCTTACTCTCTGTTCCCATTCTCATGGGGCCAGGCAGATCCAAGTAGACCCTGCTTTTCTCCCTCCTGTGAACTCCATCAGTCCCCCTCTCCTAGCCCATCCCAAAGTCTAAGTGTCAGCTCCCAGTAGATAGATACATAGTTTACACAGTGGTCCACACCCTCCTAAAAATCATGGGGAGCAACATAAACCAGAGAACAAAACACCCACTCACCAAAGACAAGACCAGATCATCAGGACCTAGAATTGCAATCTTTCCAAACCCAGATGCCTAGATGCCAGTGTAAAAAACACAATAACAGCCGGGACAGTGTGTTTCCACTACAGCTCAGCAACCCTAACACGGCAGGCCCTGAGTAATCCACATAGTTGGAACATAAGTAAAAGGTCTTAAAATAGCCTTCATGAATATGATAGAGCTCTTTAAAGAGGAAACAAGTAAATCCTTTAAAGGAATGTATGAAAGCACAAACAGTGGAAAGAAATGAAGAAAACCATTTAAGACCTGAAAGTGGAAATAAAGAAAATCCAAATTGAGAAGAATCTGGAAATGAAAAATTTAGGAATTTGAACAGTAACCTTAGAGGCAAGCTTCACCAACAGAATAGAAAGGATGGAAGAGAGAATCTCAGGCACTGAAGATATAACAGGAGAAATGGATAACTTGGTCAAGGAAAATGTTAAATACAAAAAACTCTTGGCACAATAAATCTAGGAAATCTGGGATACTATAAAACAAAATCCAAAAGTAAGAGGAAGGAGAAGAAATCCAGTCAAGGGCACAGAAAATATTTTCAACAAAATCATACAGAAAATTTCCCTAAAGAAGGAAGGAGATGCATATCAAAGTACAAGAAGCTACAGAACACCAAACAGACTGGACCAGAAAAGAAAGTCACCTTGGCACATAATAATCAAAACACTTACATAATAACAAGAATCAACAAAAGCTGCTCATTAATATCTCTCAACATCAATGGTCTCAATTCCCCAATAAAAAGAAACAGACTAACAAAACTGGATGTGAAAATAGAATCCATTTCTGATTGTACCATAAAATACACCTCAACATCAAGGATAGATATCACCTCAAGGTAAAAGGATCAAGAAATTTATTCTGAGTAAATGGACCTAAAATGCAACCTTGTGTACCCATTTTAATATCTAATTAAATAGACTTCAAACCACAGATAGGAAAGAGATGGAGAAAGATACTACATATTCATCAAAGGAAAAATCCACCAAGAGGATATTGCAATTTTAACATCTATGCACCAAACATAGGGGCACCCACGTTTTTAAAAAAAAAACACTACTACACTTTAGATCATATTTTGACCTTTACACATTGATGGTGGAAGACTTCAATACTCCACTCTTGCCAATAGGCAGGTCATCCAGAAAACTAACTAACTAACTAACTAACTAACTAACTAACTAACTATACAGAAATGTAGGAGTTAACTGACCTTATAAACCAAATGGGCTTAACAGATGTTTACAGAACATTTCACCCAAACCCAAAACAATATACCTTCTTCTCTGCACCCCCTGGAACTTTAGCTAAAACTTACCAAATGCACTGAGACAGAACAGATCTCACCAGGCACAAGAAAATCAAAATAACACCATGCATCCTATCTGACACACAGGATGGGTATTACCAAATTAAAGCTGGGCATCAAAAATTACAGTAATAACTGAAACTGTACAAACATATAGAAGCTGAGCGTCTCATAACTGAATGGAAAAATGGGGGCATGACATAAATGCAAAATAAATTTAAAGCTTTCTAGAACTGAATGAACACAAATGTAAAGCTTATGGGACACAATGAAGGCTGTTCTAAGAGGCAAGATCAAAGCACTAAATGCCTACATAAAAGAAAGGAGGAGTGGGGAGACCTCATACTAGAAACGGAACAGCACATCTGAAGGCTCTAGAACCAGTGGAATAAATGACACCTGAAAGGAATAGATGGCAAGTAATCATAAAACCTGTACTGGCTAGTTTTGTGAGTTGAGTTGACACAAGCTGGAGTTATCACAGAGAAAGGAGCTTCGGTTGAGAAAATGCCTCTATGAGAGCCAGGTGAAAGGTGAATAAACCCTTTCCTCCCCAACTTGCTTCTTGGTCATGATGTTTGTGCAGGAATAGAAACCCTGACTAAGACAAAACCCATGGCTAAAATTAATAGAACAACAATAAATAAATAAATAAATAAATAAAAACAACCAATGATACAGAGAGTTGTTTCTTTGAGAAAATCAATAACATTGACAAATCCATATCTAAATTAACTAAAAAGGTGAAAGGGAATATCCAAATTAACAAAATCAGTAATGAAAAGGGGCGAACAACAAGAGAAACCGATGAAATCTCCAGAACTATAAGGACATACTTTAAAAAACTATACGCCACCAAATTGGAAAATCTAAAAGAAAGGGATAATTTTTTTGACTTAATAAAGTTAAATAAAGATCAGATAAGCAATTTATGCAGATCTGTAACCCCTGGTGAAATAGAAATAGTCATTAAAATTCTCCTAAACAAAAAACAAAAACAAAAGCAAAAACAGAACCAAAAAAACAAAACAAACAAACAAAAAGCCCAGAGCCAGAGAGTTTTAGCTCAGAATTCTACCAGACTTTCAAAGAACTAATTTCAATACTCCTTATATTGGTCCAAAAAATGCAAATAGAAGGAACACTGCCAAATTCATTTTACAAGGCCAAAGTTACCCTGATACTCAAATCACATAAAGACGTAACAAAGAAAGAAAACTACAGACTAACTTCCCTTGTGAACACATATGCAAAAATACTCAATAAAATGTTTGTAAACCAAATATAAGAACACAACTAAAAGTTTATCTATCACGATCACGTAAGCTTCATCCCAGAGATGTATGGGTAGGTTCAGTATATGAAAATAAATAAATGTAATCCACCGCATAACAAACTAAAAGAAAAAATACAAGATCTTCTTGTTCAATGCAGAAAATGCCTTTGTCAAAATCCAACCCCCCTTAGTGATAAAAGTCCCAGAGATACTAGAGATACAAGGGGCATACCTTACCATACTAAAGGTGATTTAAAACAAGCCCACAGCCAACATCAACTTAAATGGAGAGTCCCTCAAAGCAATTCCACTAAAATCAGGAATGAGACAAAGCTGTCCATTCTATTCAATATAGTACTCAAAGTCTTAGCTTCTTAGCTAGAATAAGACAATAAGTGAGAATAAGTAAGAATAAGAATAAATGAGAAAAAGGGTGCGAATTAGAAAGAAAGAAGTCATGTATCTTTATTTGCAGATGACATGATAATATACAGAAGTGACCCTAAGAATTCCATCCACTTTAGGTTCCAATTCTGCAGATATGCCACAACTTCCCCCTTACAGTTGGGCCTCTGGGGGATAAAGGGGTAAACCACAAAGTTTGCGCAAATGCAAGGTTGCATATTTCTGAAGCAAGGAACTAAGAAGGGCAGAGTAACTGTACAAACTGCCAAAGAAATGAGCAATCCCTCTTTGGAAGTGCCCAAATGCAGTTTCTGGCTTCTTAAGCTCAATTATTGCCCAAAGTTAGTAAGATAGTGATGCTGTGACATCACCAGGCATCATTCAACATGTATGGGGCCTCCATCAGTTTGAAGATGGTCCGTAAAGTTAGAGTCCTGATGCGCTCTCTCCCTCTCAAGAGGGCTCTAGCAACTTTGGCTTCATCTGATAGTGCATCAAGGAAATGTTCCTGGGCCAATGAGTATTAGTTAATATCAAGGCACCAACACAGTTGTTCTGGTTCCATCATTGTGGCAGTGTTTTCTGCCATTGGAAAAATTGCACCTGCAGCATAAACTGGGGTTGAGCAGAGATCAATTCCTCCCATGACAGGTTAATGCACTGAGCCAACAGGGCATTCCCATTCTTAGCATCCAGAAGGACATCAGCTCTAAAGGACTGCCATGTTGCTGTTCCCTTGTGTTTTATTTTACACACACACACACACACACACACACACACACACACACACCTCTGTTTTCACCTTATAGATCTTTTGTGTATATATTATGGCTTCCAGTTTAGTGTTTTTATGGAATTCCTTGAGTGCACAAACAAGTGGGTGATTGAGTCTATATCTGTTTCTTGTGCCCGTTCTTCAGCTCTTTTCCTTCTGGTTGTTTGTTTTGTCCTATTCCAATGTGTTAGTTTTATTTTATCTTATTCTATTTTATTTCATTTTATTATTAGTGTCTCTTAGAAGTCTGCTTGTTTCCTCATGAAAGAGAGAAAATGAGTAGATCCAGAAGGGAGAAGTGGTGAGGAGCAACTGGGAGGAGCAGAAGGAGGGGAAATGGTAATCAGGATATATTATGTGAGAAAAATTATTTTCAATACAAGAGAAAATGAAAAGAAGAATGATTCAATGGGAGCTCCTTAGGGAAATTAGCTACAGTTGTGAAATAATTAGTGGATAATGATTAGTGTTATTCCTGTAACAGCCATTGTTGGACTACCAAGATCACAGCCTAGATGTCTTTCTAATAAACCCCCTCTTAATTCTCTCTCTCTCTCTCTCTCTCTCTCTCTCTCTCTCTCTCTCTCTCTCTCACACACACACACACACACACACACACACCTGCACACATACGCATGCATGTGTGGTGTTTAAAGGGACTAGTGGTGGCTGGAGAGGTGGCTCAGCAGTTAAGAACATGGTGGCTCACAACCATCTGTAATGGGATCTGATGTCCTCTTCTGTCATGCAGACATACATGCAAATAGAGCACTCACACATAAAATAAATAAATCTTAAAGGGACTGGAATAGGCACAAAAGACCCCAAGTTCTTAACACAAAGGAGATTGATTTGCCCCAGAGAGACAAAGGACAAGGAATAAGAGACAAAGACAGGAGGTAGAGGATGAGGGAGAAGGGGAAGGGGACAGGGAGAGGAGGGAGGGGTATTTGTTCCAGAGGACAAAAGATTGCCTCTGGGTAGAGAGGAGACAGACATGGTCCATAGTCAAATGGCAGTTTATAAAGGTAAAATGGGAAACCCCATGTTTGGATGAAGTGCTTCCTTTTAATTGGGCATGTTAATTAGGTGAGCCTTTGATTGCTGGATTTCAACACTTTGGTAGCTGGACCTGGGTAGTCAGCCTCAGTAGGTGGAAGTGGCCAAATAAGGGAATAGACCTTGGGAACTAGCTTTGGGAATGCAATCTAATGGTTTTTAGCAAGGCAGGGGGAATGGGGGAGAAGGGCAAGGCCTGATAGAGCTGTGCTTGCCTGCCAGGGCTGGCTAGAGTCTCTTCAGTGTTTTTTTCCAAATCTGTTCCTTTAGAGAACCCTGACTAGTACGCCTTGTTTTCTACTCCAAGTAGCCCACATAGAATGCAATGTATAAATCTAATACTTTTCTATCTCCTGTCCTCTTCCTCTAATTATTTGCTAATATCTATATATTTTTATTTGCCATATAAATTATATATATATATATAAAATACTTCCTCTTGACAATATAGAAAACTATTTATAAATACTTAGAAAGTATTTATTAGCTATGTATATTTGAGGAGACTTGCTAATCTCTTTGTATTTTCATTTCCTCAATTATTTTATGAAGAAAATATTAGGTTTAATTAATAGAGTTTTTAATTCAATCAATTGGTAATATGTGTAAAACACAATTCTGGAAACATGGAACATGTCCTGTGACCATTGTTACATGTAAATTCCATTTTAACAGGCTTAAAATATTTTTTATTTTTTCTGATATTAAAAACATAACATTCATGACATGATTCAAGTGACACAGAAAAGCAAATAATGCTCCCTATGAGCTATTGCTCCTATATGTAATTTTAAAATGATTTTACAGTTTTAATGGGCTATTATGGCAGAGCTTCCTGGAACAAGTCTATTTTTATCTGATATAAGACTATGTGGCATGCTTTTAAAATAAGGTCCAAGTGATACCGTTGTTCCAGTTGTATTTCATTCTTGTAATACTGGAGTCTTGCTGCTATATTGGCTATATAGACATATATAGGAGAAGCATTCTGTAGTCCTAGTAATAGGTTTGTAATCGTAAACTACAGCAGTTACTCCAAAGCACATATGAGAGTTTATTTGGGGCCATATAGATAAATGACCATGGCCGTGGAATATAGATTTATGTTACCCTGAAATGGCATCTTCCACTGTAAAAGAGATTACACGAACTTTGATAGTCACAGAATAAATTAAATTACATTTATTATAGTGGAGTGAAGATACCACTTCTATAGGTTTAAATTTTTATTTTAAAACATCCTTGGCTTTAGAGTTAGTAGAAGCTAGTGCCTGCTAAAGGGAACAACATATGCCAAAATTTTTACCTAATAGGCACAGAGATAGAGAACAAATATAAATACTGGTAGCAAAGGTGTGTTAAGAGTAGAAATAAATGTGCCCCCAAATAGTTCTGGCTCTACATCCTTACCATTTCACAATCTCAAAGTTTAACAATCACTCTTCGGGACCTTTAACGCACATGTGGATTCTCCATTTCCCTTCTCAATCTTTTAGTGATCTGGTTCAGGCTGTTAACTTCCCGACTCCTCCTACCGCACCCCCACCCCTAGTTGCATAAGAGAGGAAATTGTATTTTTCTTCTTACAAGTTTGCTAGGATTTGCATGACCTATTCTTGGGGCCTTGTTCAAGTGAAAATGATGCTGTTGACATGTATCAAATGACTATTGCTCCCTTCCTCTGGTAGAAATCAAATCTGTTCGTTCCTGGAGAACTTCCTAGTCAGCCTCCTAAAGTTAAAACTAACCATGGAACTCACACTAATATAGTGCTCCCTACAGCCTTTCTCCCACTTGCTCACAATTCAGTTTTTCCCACCCAGGGATTTGTTTTCTTGCAGAAGTCTTCCTTATGGCAGTTGTTTATTTGAATTCGCTTATTCTCCAAATTTAGCGAAAACACTGATTTTAATTGTCTGATGGATTTTTAACTTTGTATTTTCAGTCTGTTCAACTGTTAAAAAATGTTATGAGAATGGATGTCAGGTGGTGGTGGCACACACCTTTAATCCCAGCACTCCGGAGACGGAGTCAGGCAGATCTTTGTGAGTTCGAGGCCAGCCTGGTCTACAGAGTGAGTTCCAGGACAGCCAGGGCTACACAGAGAAACCCTGTCTTGGAAAAAAAAATTGGGGATGGGGGAGGAGAAGGAGGGAGGGAGAGGGAAACAGAATGGAAATGATACTCAGAAACTACTTACATGTCAGGCTGGAAGACAGTCCCAAGAGTAACTGTGAAATAATAGTACTTAATTTGGCTTCAAAGTTTCTCCAGGAATACTTAGAAATGAAGAAACAAAGTAATGGGCACTAAAATAAAATGGAGAGGTTATCACACACTGGTTCAGGTAGATCCAGGTTTAAAACAGGAAGCCTTTATTTGCCATTTGGTGACTTTGATTATGTCACTTTCTATTGTTCTTATGTTACTAAATAAACCAATCAATTTATTGAACATTAAGCCAATATTCCTGAAATAAACAAAGCAAACAAAATAGTTACTAGATTTAACAAAGCAACCCCACAGAAAGTGAATATTGTAAAACTTTCTGGACCTGTGTGTGCTTCTGCTCTCTATCTGGCTGCTGAGGGGCTTACCCTGGGGGTTCACCCTCACCATTCTCTCAGTGTACTTCTATGAGATATTTTACTCAGGTATTATGTCACATTCTTATTTTCAAATACTAGTATCTATCTACCTTTCAGGCATCTTTCAGCATTAAATATAAGAATACTCTAGTGTAGAACAGCCACACACATTCAATCAGCGATAATTAGGAAAACTGAACATAGAAATGCTTGGTGATGAAATGCAAGTGTTGAGTCAAATAGTGAGAACAAATGATGGAAATATGATTTTGTAGTTAAGGAAAAGAATTTCTAACCTCACATCATTAGGACAGGACAGTTTACAGTGACAGAAATTATCCAGATGAGATACTAGTGTGAGGTCTTTAATGCAAAATGGTAGTTGCATCTAAAATTTAATTTCAGAACCAATAGAAAGAACACTGCACCACGTTTTGTCAGGGTCTTATATACTCTAAGATAATATTGGAGTGCATTACTAAATCTTTCCTGGAAAATTGTCAAAGGTTTTCAAACAACTTCCTGATTTCCTAGTATACCAGCCATGTGGCTTTTGGTGATTCACTTAGCTCTTTACCAAGAAAAACACCTTAAAGAGAGGCAAATTTCAAATTATTTTATTGAATCAAGCACTCATTGCCAGGCACTGTTAATTTTATCTGCAAATGCATGTAATGATGTTCTGCTCTCAGAAAGTTAGGGGATAAGAAATTGACTTAAGTCTTCCTAGCTGTTGGATGGGAGTTTTTAGTATTCTGTTTCATTGGCTTTCTTCTCTATTTTTAGTTTCAGTGTTTTTTACTCCAGGAAGTGCCACTTCAACATAGAATAAGGTTTGACCTTTATCCTTCCTTAGGTCTCTGGAGCCAAACTAATCTATTGTGAGTATATAAAGAAAAGGAAGATTACAGTAAAAATACTTTGCTTTGTTTTGTTTTAAAAGGGACTGCAATACCAAAATCCCAAGCAGCAACAGGAAACACACACACACACGTAGAGTTAGAGTTCATTAAAATTAGGAACTTTTAAACATCAAAATATGCTTTTAAAGAACAGCAGCAACAACAACAACACTAAAGGGGAGAAAATATTTTTTAAGTTATATCTGCTAGAGGATTAATACCTAGAATATATAAAAGTTCTTTCCCCTTAACCAGCAATGAAAACTTTAGTTAAAAATGAAATAAATATTTCTTAAAAAGACATACAGAAAATGCCCATGCTTAATGGCAAGGTTCTACATCCTTACCCGTATAGGAAGCACTAATTGGATTGGGGAGGGCATGGCAGGAGGTCTGGGAGTAGTTGGGCCAAGTATGATGAAAATAGATTGTATGCATATATAAACTTCTCAAATAATAATTAAACATACTTTTTGGAAAGAAAAATAAGATATACAGATGGACAAGAAGCACACGGAGACATGGATAGTGTCACCTATCTTTTAGTAATTGCAAATGAGAGCCATAATGACATACTTCTTTACATCCATTAGAATGTTTATAACAATAATAGTAATAATATACATTGAAAAATAAACAGAAATACATGAATATGAGGGCAACATTGCTGTTCAGATGTTTGAGTCTGCACCTCAGTTCTTTTTGGACATAAACCCAGGCATGGAATGCTCTATTTTACATGATAGTTTCATGCTTTACTTTTTTTGTAAACTGCTGAAATGTTTTTGAGATATGTATCATCAATACATGAGATTGCTTATTGATGTAATCCAGGAAAATTTAATTGTATAATTCTACTTATGGGAGCCATGTAACATAGGCAAATACATGTAGACAATGTGTAAGCTCAAGGAGAGATGATGGAGGAACTAGAGTTAATATTCAATGGGGCATGGGTTTTTTGTTGAGTTTAATGGAAATGTTTTGTTACAGATAATAACGGTGGCTACACAGCATTGTAAATGCAGTCAATGCCACTGAATTGTACACTTATGAGTGGAGAAAATGATGAACACTTTCATGGTTATTTTGCCCTGGTAAACATAAATAGCTTTACTAAGTGGTGGTGGATTCTTCTGTCCCAGATTACTTCCTTGATCTATGAAACAAGAGATTACTAATTTGAGGAATTTTATGGCCTGCTCTGTGCTAGGCACAAGAATGCTGTAGGGATTTGAGGGTTTTTAAGATCTTGATTGTTTATTATAATAAATATAATTTCTAAATTAAACGAGGGAAGAACCAAAGCAGAAATAGCAATATAGTGGAGGACATAGAACAATAAGATTATGAATAAACCAAACATGCCTGTGCCCAATGGAACAATATAAAACAGCTTCTATGTTGAAAACCGTTTTGAGCCGGAAGATGACACAGAAGAGTGAGATTTCAGGAACACTATTCTTAGAACAGCTGGAAGATGAGTTAAGGGCTGAAAGATTGGAGAACCAAACAGGAAATAGGAAAACCAGTAGCTGTGCTGTTATCACTATCAACAACAAAGAGTGTGTTCAAATGTCTGCTGTGATAGCGGGAAGGGAGAAACAAAGAGAGGCATCCTGCAGACACTATCAGCAAACACCAATCATTTAAAAGCTACAGTCAATAAGGGTAGAAGGAAAGCTAAAGAGAACTTTGGGAGAACTCTGTAAATAACAGAAACAGGAAATTCAAAGTAAACATTGCTGGCTTGGGGGAAGAGAGACCTTTAGTGGCATAAAGTGTAAAAGCTCAGCCGTGAAAACATTGAATTTGAAATACGTGTACACGAGCAAGATATTCTTCAAACAATTTGAAAGATGAGGCTGGGCCTTTAAAAGAAGGATGGGACTGCAATTGCTTCTCTCCTGGCTCATATAATTACTGAGGATCCTCATTGAAACATGGAGAATGTCACAAAGTAATGAACTGTCAGGCTGTGAAATGGTGCGGAGGGACTGTAAATGCATAGTGCCAGGGGAAAGAAACCAATCTGAAAAGGCTTTTAGTCATATGATTCCAATTATTTGACAATCTGTAAGAAATAAACATGGTGGTATTTTTTTTAATGATGGTTTCCAGAGTGTTATGGAGGAGGAAGAAATGAATTACCTGGAGCATGAGATAGCTTTTTATGGCAGCGGAACTGCTGTATGTGATACTATTGTCAGAGATTATACATCTGTCATAGCCTACAGAAAACACCTTACTTCTAGTGTGATCTATGGATTTTGAGTGATACTGATGAATCAGGGCTCGTTTACTGATTCTAGCAAGTGCATTGTGCTGGTGCAGTACAGTGGTGACGGGCATAGCTACATGTGCACACAAGGGACAAGTGGGAAGTGTATGCTCTTTACACTTAATTTTCCCATGAACATGAAAGTGTTCTTAAAATCAAAAGGTATATTCAAAAATTGGGAAAGTCTCAAATGGGCTGTTTTAATACTAACCAGTTAAATTCTTAAGTTCTTTTTTAATTTTATTTTTATTATTTTTAATTATGTATATGTGCATGTGTATCATTGTGTGGATATGTGCATGTGACTACAAGCACTTGAGGAGGCCAGAGGTGATGGATCCCCTGGGAAACTGGAATTAAAGGCAGTTGTGGGTCACCTGGCATGGATACTAGGAATGAATTACAGTCCTCTGCTACAGCCTATGCAAGAGCAGGAAATAATGAGTTGTATTTATGGAAATATAAATGTAATTTCTAAGGAATAATAGCTTAATGTAATTAAATTATTCTGGACTACAGATAGCATTCTTTCTAATAATGTCATGAAATGTTTGCAAGGTGATGGATGGGGAGATGGAACTAGATGAGCTAGAAGGCTGGATTCTAGTCCCAAAGTTACCAATAGCTCTCTCAAATTTTACCTTTTGGGAAACCATATTTTTCTAAGTAAAGAAAGGGAGTTGAGTTAGATCAAGTCTAAGTTTACTTTTAATTTGAGTTTTGCCATTCTGTGACAGTTTCATAACAAATTATTCAGTTCGCCAAGATAATAATACCCTTCTAGCTTTCCTAGCTGAAAGTAACTGAGAAAATGTAGTTTTGCATTTGGCAATGGAATTTAAATTCATTACAATATTTTGAGGTTCCTCCACACCAAGATTTGAATGTGAGAAGGCACAGGCAGTCTGTCCTGTCTCAATTCGAATTTCCTTCTAAATCATAGAATTTGAAGTTACTCATACATCCCTAGATAACCGGGTTCTCAGATCAAAAGTTTCCCAGAGGGAGAAAGAGTTAAGGCCTGCCATCCTCTTCAGCCCCAGATATGGAGCTGAAACTATCTTTGAGCTTCATATGCAGATTTTTGTTTTGCTTTGTTCTTTGAGACAGGGTTTCCTTGTGTCACCCTGGCTGTCCTAGAACTCACTCTAAAGTTTATTTGTTCACATCCCAGACTCATTCTCAGCTTGAGTTTTAAAATGAAAGAATCTAATCATCTTGGTAAAAATTTTTGATCCACTTGGGCCAGTCTTATTTTCTCAGTCAAATTCAACATCATGTCTTATAAATCCAAACCAAATAGCTATTTGAGAGTGCTGTGAACCAGCCTTGACATTTTTCTCATGCTCACATATGTCATTTCTATATTCACTCCATATCCTATAGTCAAGTTGCAGAAATACCCTTTCCCTGGCCATAGACTTCTTACCATACCAACAACTCCAGGATTACACAGCCAGAATTGTACTTTGGTATCAAAAGTGAAGAATAAGTTACTGATCATCTCAGAAGTAATATGGGGCCAAGCAAAAAGCCCATGGCCAAGAGTGGCATACTTCCTCTTGAGTTGTTGGTCATAGTTCCAGAGATCCCTCAAACAACATAGGCTATTGTCATTGTTCGTTTTGTCCAGTAGAACTTGATTATAACGCCCTGTTGCTGAAGACACCATACACACTGGTCACAGCACATGAAGAAAACTAGTTGATACTGACTGGAAGGCTTCCTCCTTTCTGGCTAGCTCTCATAAGACTGGAAAGTGCTGCTGGGATGTCAGGAAAAAAGTCATGAGCACTCTTACTTAGCTGTGAACTCTGTGAACCAAAATAATTACCAGCATGACAAGACATGCCCATGAGTGAACTAGTAGTAAAAATGCTGACCATCACCTTATGATTGGATTTGAGGAGGAAATACCTGGCTGGTATTGCAAATGTAATACCAAGGTTGGGGAGTTCATAGGTCCCTGGGCTGAGCATATTACTGTTAGTAATATTTCTAAACAGACATATGTTTAGAAAACCAATAGTAATATGTAAAAGTGCTCTCTAAATTTTTATCTTTCTGCGTGTAGTTTAGTGCAGGTCCTCATTGTACTGTATATGGCAACTAAGGCAGAAACTCACAACTGGTTGAAACACAGATGGTAAGTGACTGAGGAATGCTCTGCCACAAACGGGACATTAATGTCACATATAACCCCAAGGCTCAGGGACTATTTCTAAAGAGGAGCTAGAAAGACTGTAAGAGTCAGAGGACCATATTGAAACAGTGTCTCCTGAACATGACAAGGCATACCACAAACTCATAACAGCTGTGATTGTCTGCACATGATCAAGACAGTCAATATTCCAGCACAGATTGAAAAGGGGATAACAAGTCCCACTCCTAGCTGAGGACCTATGAACAACTGATGGTTTCTGCGGTAGGAGAATCAGTTTTTTTAAACGGTGTGGCTCCTGGTATGTCCACCATTCTCTAGTGGATGACCCCACACCAAGAAGTATGTGGACAGTACAAATTCAGAGTTGATGAGTACACTGGCTAGTTTTATGTTAATTTGACATAAGCTATAGGCATCTGAGAGGAGAGGAAAGAATTGAGAAAATGCTTCCACAAGATCAGGCTGTAGGCAAGCCTGTACAGAATTTTCTTAATTAGTGATTGATGTCAGAGGGTACAGTTCATTGTAGGTGGGGACATTCCTGGGCTAGAGGTCCTGGGTTCTATGAGAAATCAGATTATGTAAGCCATGAGCTAACAATCCAGTAAACAGGATCCCTCCATGTCCTCTGCATCAGCTCTTGCCTCCAGGGTCCTGCCCTGTTTGAGTTCCTGCCCTGGCTTCCATCAATGATGGACGACAATGTGGAAGTTCAAGCCAAATAAATCCTTTCCTTCTCAACTTGCTTTTTGGTTATGGTGTTTCATCACAGCAATAGAAATCCTAAGTAAGACAGTGGATTACTGTCTTTTCAGGAAGAGGACATGAAGTTGGGGTAATAATGTGGAGGTGGTATATTTGGGAGGAGTTAACAAGACAAGCTGAAATGAGTATGATCAAAGTACAGTATGTGAAATCTTCGTAGAATTCATAAAATATCAAATCATTTAAAAATAAATTAGACTCCAAGATTCAGACTACGTGAGGAGATCAGGGACAGAAATAGCAGGAGTCACATGGCAAGATAAAAACAAACAACAAAAATAAGAGGATTCTTTGAAAGGCACCATAATAATTAACTTAAAATGGTCAGATCTGAGCTATACAAAGTCAGCATAAAGATCCAGCAATTTTTAAGCCACAGTAAACCTTGAATCCAAATTCTATAGCCATGTTATCCTGTATTATAATCTTGTTTTCCATTTAGATCTAAATAAAATGATAGAATTCATAGTCTTGTCTAACTAGTTATCTCATTATAAATTAATGTCCGAAGCTTTTCATATTCAGATGGAATAATCAAACTATTGAGAGCTTATCTTCTAGATAGCATCATGTTTTAGGCTCAAACATAGATTTTAACACTATAATGAATTAAGCACTTAATAGCCTTTTAATAGCTAATAGGATTCTTCTGGTAACACTTTAAATGTGGCATACATCTCTTTTAAACTCTCAACCATCACAAAATAATTTGAATCACAGTTTAATTATTCTTTGAAAACAGAGACCTATGAAATTATAATAAGATCAGATGTAAAATTGTCCACAAAAAGCTACTTACATTTGATATTTTCATTTAGATATTAATAAAATTATAGAATTCATAGTTTTATCTGATTAGTTATCTCATTATAAATTAATGTGCAAAGTTTCTCACATCCATATGGATATGTATAACCAATCTTATCCTATGCCTAATATTTCTGCTAGTTTTTAATCTGTGGGCACTTTTTTTTTTACTTTGCTGGTAGAGTAACTCCAAGCTCTATGTTTGGTCACACATGGCTTGTGTGCTTCCTATCTATGAAGACTAAATCCTTAATTTGTTTTCAGCCCAGGAAAAAGATACTGTTATCAACATAATAACTCCTACAGAAGTTTAGCTCTGGTGTCGGGTGTTGCTAAGCATAGACGTGTGTAGCATGTAATTAATATTTTGACTTTTTATCACGTAGCTCCCAGTCCTGATGGATGCCACTCATGTATTTAGCTAGGAAATTTATTATCCCTTCTGTAATCCACTATGCGTATCTATTTTGTGTAGACTTTATGTAATGAACTTACATAATGGAGCTTACAGTGGTCTTGTGAGAGAAATAAAGTCCAATCAAATTCAAAATTGTGTTATTACTGATTAATTAGTAACAAGAAGATCCTAGAAGTTATAAGGGGTGATTAGAAGATCTTGACCTGTTCTACATGATTGGATGTTAGTTATTTGGTGGGAATTTTTGAAAGAATGAATAAATGATTAACTGTTTGACTAATCATAATTTTGTTGAGCTTATGCTGTCAAATTGTGTCTAAGACTTCTAGTCTTCTCTGACTAACTAGTCTGTTCTTCTATAATTATAGACATTTTTACCCAAGACTATACTTCCAAGATTCCCCTGAAGTCTGACACAACAAGATTCTTGACAATATTATATGCAAGAGCAATGATGTGTAGAAATTCAAAATTGTGTATTCTTGAGAGTCTCTCTCTTTTGTGATAGCATTTGGCTACATAGTTCAAGTTTGCCTTGATTCTTGATTCTGCCTTTCCAATTGTTGGGATCACAGAAATGTGCTACCATTCTTACTTCAAAACATTGTTATTAAAGAGTAAGAGACCCCTCTCCCTTCTTCTTGTCAATGTAAAAATAGAACTCTTGCTTCAAAATGGACAAAGGGATTTCTGGAGTCTAATATGAATGAAAAAATGCTTGGAGACAGAGTCAGGTGACTTCAAATTCCATGTTATAGCTTGGTAACAGTTTCTTGCAGTTTTAAAAATAAGAAAATGTGGCCGGGCAGTGGTAGTGCACACCTTTAATCCCAGCACTTGGGAGGCAGAGACAGGCGGATTTCTGAGTTCGAGGTTAGCCTGGTCTACAGAGGGAGTTCCAGGACAGCCAAGGATACACAGAGAAACCTTGTCTCAAAAAACCAAAAAAAAAAAAAAA